>JASANN010000004.1:934253-981980 GCA_031762395.1 Calameuta pygmaea | reverse complement strand
TTAATATTAACGAAAGGAAAGGCCGTTCCTACAGGTCATCAGCTCATGAAAGTATATCCCGAGATTCTTTACGAATAAGCTCGCAGCAAGCATACACGAATGAAACGATCCTCGAAGTGAATGAAGATCGTTCGAAAATTCGAAAAAATTTGATAAAATCGATCAAGCTGTTCCGAATCGTCTCAATAATTTGTTGTACGGCGTCAAAAAAAGTTTTCGAAAAAAAAGTCCCCCGTTACCATTGTAAAATCAAAAATGTGCTATTCGCAGCTTTCCCGGTAGCTCGTAGTAAGGGAGTCCCCACTTGGACGATTTCCGGTTGAAAAGTGTCGTATAAAGCGTGTCGTTGACTCTCAGCAGGAAGTCGGTATTCCTGGGTCTGCGCGTTTCAATTTTAACACCCGGTACGTCGTATACTCACGATGCGTTACGTATACGGCGACACCGGACACCATACCTATAGTTTGACTTCCGGACAAATGTTGACACTCATACGTGTGTCTGGCATGTAAGCAGTTTTCTTAGCGACCGTGCACTGTGTCAATTACCAGCCAAGTATGAGATTATAGAAAGGACTATATACATATATATGTGTATATATAGGACAATCGAACAAAAATTGTACAACTGCACAATAACGTTCGAATGTCACGCACGCTTCATTTATCATCGGACAATCTTTTCAAGGTCCGATGATTCTAGTGGAAAACAATAATGCACAGTCATTAACGTTCCTCTCGCCTTTCACGATGATACCTGGGCGATCGTAATAAACTAATAAAAAATTTCAATCAAACGAATGCCTGCACTCTTTACGATAGGACGTAAAAACAATTCAAGCCTCCGATCGAAAGGCTCCAGAGAGTCCGTGTCAGTTTCACGAGCCGATTGTAAATTCCGTAAATTTCGATCACGTGATAATTCACCCGCCTGCAATTACCGACCGAGTAAACAAAAATTTGAAGAAAAACTGTTCAGGATGCTTATCGGCTCGATCGCAAGTAAAGCATCGCCGCGATAAATCCGTGCGAACGGAAGAAACAAAAATCATCGGTGTCGAATATTCTATATATTATCGTAACCCAGAATCGTCTTGAATTCACGTAAATAAAAAAAGATTTATCATCAAGATAAATTCTCCGCGTGTTTCTTTTTTCTTTTCAATTTTTATTTTCCAAGAAATCCCAAGCGCAGCACTGATTTATCGCTCATCCGTGTAATCGCATCGAAGACGAAGTTTGTCGTGTTTAGCTTCGATTATCATTATTATTCCGTTCATCGGCATCAAATAATACGTTTATCTTTTTACACGACATATATAGCAATAGCGTACACGACCCGACGACTGCATATGACCCATATACGTATATACGTCGTATATCGCAACGCATGTCTAGCCACTCACGATAGATTCTCTGGTCACACACGTAACATATATATATACCTTCGTCAATGTCCAGGCACTAACAATGAATAGCGATTACATAACTCATCGTCAAATATCAATAATTGTCCAAGGACAAGTACACCCAGCTGCTTTAAATATATCGGAAACCCTCGTTACACACGAAACCATACCGAAATTCCTAGCCACGTGGCCTGTACCGCTAGAAAATAATTATTATACTTGCTGATTAGAGACGAAGCAAAAGGTTCCGTAAAAAGAGCCTGAAGTGTACTGCGACTGTCATTCGAATCCACCAAAACCCCAACTCGACCCCTTAAAAGCGTATAAATAATATTCTCCGTTCGTACAGCACTAAAGTGAATATGCAAATTTGTTGTCAGACCCTTCGACCTCCTCAAACAAAAAAAAAAAGGAACTCGATTACCCAATAGGAGGGCAAAGGACCAATCAGCCTTTCGAGCATTTCATAATGTCCATAGTCCACTCGTACCCAAGGACAGTTAAGTAGAATCGAGGGATGTTAAGGGGGACGGGAACGACAGGCATTGCTAAGATTCTCTATGGAAAGGAAACAACGAGCGACGATCCATACTGGGCCGAGTAGGCACTGTACGGCATAGCCATAATACGGATTCAGTGGGTGGCTGTGGGAGGGAAGTAGGAGAGAACGGGTGGCCGGTATTGGTCGGGGTAGGCGAGGACGAGAGTAGGTAACGTACAGTCGAGGTATTGTAATACAATACTATTAGCTGAACTTGATCTACTTATGAATGACCTTGTCTGGCGCAGCCCAGCCGGTGCGTAAGTCCGGAATCGTGCGCGTACCGGCGACGAAGAGGGCTTTGTACGTACTGTGTTGTGGCTCTGCGTCAGGATGTTTTTACGTGAGGCGTCGACGTATCTCAACAGAGCCGGGAGAGACGGTATCACAACAGCAGATAATTCCTGGGAGTGCAGAGAGTCCTACACTTCGTTTCCCGAGCGCGAGGCGGTAGCGGCGTTTGAAAAAATACGTCGCGTAAATACGTTTACGGGTCGACATGAATTTTTCACGGACGCTAACCTCCAATTTCCCGGGGTAACGTCCTGGCCCGTCGCTCGCGCGAACAAATCCTCAGGGCGATCTCAGCCTGGCGACCGGGCTAAGACCGGCCGTCGGCTAGAAACGAAGCAAGATGGCCGAGCACCGTGAACAACGCGGAGTAAAAAATAAAAGAACAAAGTGCATAGCGTCGACCGTAGAAGGAAAAGGAAAAAGATTATTTGCGAGCAACCAGTCTCGCCCTAATAATAGAGTCTGACACGAGCCTTGACCGCGGTTCTTCATACAAAAGTGCTTGAACTCGGAAAGGTCAACGAGTTGCGGTCGAATGTGTATACAGTGAATGCGAATAACGAATAAAATTTTATGAACGACGAACGTGCACAGTGGGTGGATTGGATAAGTATTGTTTACGTGAGTTCATTTTGCAAAGGACAGTTTGACTGCTCGTTGTTGTATGATCGAGGTATAGGGAGGATAGCGTGGTTGAGGTTTGTGATAGGGTGAGGTACGATGGCGGCGAGGAGGGTTAAAAAATGGCGTCACGAAGAGGAGACTGCGACTTAGCGTTGATCCACGAAGCCACAGAGTACGGACAGTAGCGAAGCCTCGTGAGGATCGATAATGTATTCGGCACTAAAAGACCTGACCTATACCAATGACGACGATGTTGGCGCTTCCTACGAAAAAGTCTTGATAAATATTTACGCGATTGCCTGAGCGACGGTAATTGCCTCGGCGGATTCGCGATAGTATCCACACGTTATCTAGCCGAGGTCGAAACGAAATCGTACGAGTACGAAAAATCGGCGCGGGCATAATGTTTGTATATCTTGAAACGTTTCTCGACGTTCATTCACGGCGACTAACGCCGAGTGCTCTTTATCTGCCGTCGGTAAAACAGTTGCTCCCGTTATCGTTGACCATGAACGTTCGCGATTATTTGACGCGAAACAAAAAAAAAAAGTGTCTACGTCGTACTTAAATGGACGCGTACAGAGAGATGCGAGAAGAAGCAAGAGATGGGACCGGGTAACGGGTGGGAAAAAAAAGAAAGAAAATAAAATTTAAGTAAAGAAAACACAGAGGAAACACGGGTATATCCGACTTCTTTAAAGATAAAGAAGAATTGAATCGATTCTCACGAGTCACGGTCGCGTCCTATCGCAAGGTTTACCTTATAGAATGTCTGGCGAACTTCTCCGAGTTAGTTACATTGCCCAAGCCTATAATGGGTAAGAGAGGGGAGCGAGGGAGGGGCAAAGGGGAAACGTTATAAATGTACACGGAGGGAAGAAGGTGCATTAGCGCCGAGTCTCTTTGGACACTGTGCTCGTATAATGCACGTACGCGTGGTAATGGTAAACACGCATGCGCGAAGCGAGCGGAAAGACGTAACATGTAAAAGAGAGAAAGAGGGGAGAGGGGGAGAGAGAGAGAGAGAAACAACAAGCAGTAAAGACCTGTGGAGCATAGTAAAAGGGTGAGATAGAAAAGCAGCATGGCGTACGAAGGAGTCAAGGCAACCAGCAGCACCAGATACAGCGGCTAGTCGCTGTGAGAAATGTAAACCACGAAAGCGGCCAGTAAATTGCATCGCAGTTTCACCGCGTTCTTGGTGTGTCGGCGTCGGCTTCGTGATTTTCTTTTTTTTTTTCTTTATCAAGGGACTAACGGCACAACGATTTGGCGAGAAGCGTTAGAGACTTATGCAAAAATTCACAGATATACTTAAACATCAGGTGGTACGGTTTCACGTGATTCAACGAGGCCGGAAGATGTACGGTTATCAAGATTAAATTAACGTTCCTTGATTGCCGAGTAGAGTTAAGCTTAAAAAAATAATTATATAAAATATTAATTAACAATGGCACATCAATTGCGAACTATTCGGTCAATAAGTAAATAGCAGCCTGAAGGAAGGACTGCAGCAGAGCGGTACGAAAATCGTTATCTTAGAAAAATCACATGACGCGAAATCGTACCTAGTGAATATGTCATCGTAATCGGTAGCCTCCCAAGCACCACTCCCATAACATTAGAAATTCCGCGGGCATCCTAGAATAAAAATGCACCCTCAGCTATTGTCCTCCGAACGTCCTTCTCTGCATGCCAGCCAGGCACATTCTCGCCGTGTTGTTACGTATATATCACTATAGCGTGTGGCATTTCTGTCATTGTCCGTCTTCTCTCTCTCTCTCTCTCTCTCTCTCTCTCTCTCTCTCTCTCTCTCTCTCTCTCTCTCTCTCTCTCTCTCTCTCTCTCACTCTCTCTCTGTCGTTCACGAGTACAAACGTTCGTTCCGCTGCCATCTTTCCGTCTTTGTCTCTCGATCCGTCACAATACAGTCTCTCTCTCTCTCTCCCTCTCTGTCTCTGTCTCCCTCACTCACTCGCGCCAAGCCGGCCTTCCCACCCTCGCCCGACGAGCAGCGAGTCGGTCGAATCGTTTCTCGAGAACGAGTCAAGTCCTCGTTCCGACAATACGCCGGGGCGTCGCGTCGCGTCCCGCCGTGTACCATCCTCGTTTCGCCAGAGGAACGATGTTTTCAGGTCGCGCGATAGACGCGAGTGAAAGCGCAATGCAACTGTAGCGCCGTGAACGAAAACATCGACCGTCACTGTCCTCGTCCCTACCACGACACGAGGGGACTCGACTCTCTCGCCCTCTTCGCCTTGGGGATTGTATGCATGTGGGCTAAAAATGATACGCGGCACACGGTGACGTCATGCCCCAGCACCCGACACACCGCCAAAGGATCGAAGATTTGTGCCACGACTGCACGCGCCATATATACACATACGTGCACTTCCCACATGCATTTAGCATTTTATGAATCCCGCGAATGAGCGGCGCTTGCACGTGCATACTGCGTCGTGTTCGAGAAGCTTCCTGGACCGAGGGTACCGGAGGAGTCTTGTAATCTTTTATAACAGAGAGGCACTGCCGGCTTTAAATAATTGCAACGCAAGGATCCGACGTTAACCGATTGATTAACTCTGCTCTGGATATTTCAGCGAGATATTTCATGAAACGTAAACGGGTCCGAAGGACAGACTCATCGTCTCCCGCGGGAATTCCTGGTACGAGGAGATGGAGCGAAGATTTAAGCGAACTCAGTGGCAGCAGAGGGGTGGGTGAGGGGGGAGGGCACGTAACGGAGAGGAAAAAAAAGGAAATGTCTAAAACAGAAATACCAACGGCTCGATGACAGGGTGGCTCTCGATTGCCGATTAAAGTGTTGTTGATCTTCGTTCGCTAGGAGGTTATTGCAGTGAGTCAGGTTAGCGTCGGAGTGTAAATAAGAAGATGAGTGAAGCGGAGAGTAAGATGAGATGGAAGGTGAGGGGTAAAATAATTATTCGTGATATGTGCAATAAAGATGCCGTACATTTCCCAGAATGCAACGCTGGAAAGTTCTTCGGTTATTATCCAGGTCGACAATGGCGTCGTCTGTGTCGTGTGAATTAATGACGATCGGTATCGTTATCTTTGGATTGCGTACGAGCGTACAGACTCTGTGTCGCTCGACGCTGCCGTGGATATTAACCGCAGCGCCTTTATCGAACGCGAGATACGTCGTCAAGCCGATGCATTTCAAATAATAAATACGAGGCCTCACGAGATTCTCTGTTCACCCCACCCATCGACACACTCGCCGAACAAGAGACTGATAAAACGAATGTGTTTTGGTAGTTTGGCCCGAGTACTAACCCGGCCGAAAACGTTGGGTCGATGCATTGCTGATGCACCGCCCTCCCCCTCTCCACCCCCTCACGTCGCTCTACTGTCGATGCCACAGAGACCGTTGCATCACGCACGTTCAACAAAATGGGCTTGCGATGCACGCTCCGTCGTTTGTCTTGTATATTTATTAGCCAGTTAATAAAACTGCATCGAGGTCATCGATATGGGTGATAATGGAACGGCAAATTAACAGCCAGTTTCTTTCACGTGCGCAGC
The DNA here is from genome assembly GCA_031762395.1 of Calameuta pygmaea. Lineage (NCBI taxonomy): Eukaryota > Metazoa > Arthropoda > Insecta > Hymenoptera > Cephidae > Calameuta > Calameuta pygmaea. The sequence goes on along the minus strand of JASANN010000004.1, from coordinate 975,567 downwards.
AATGTCCTTCCTTAAATATGACTTTCGTGATATTGACAAAAAATTTCATTGTATTTTGAGGTGCTAACGAACCGGCGTCCAGAAACCCCTTTCGCAAAATAATATGTATTTACAATGAGGGTCATTAGGTCATTTGATCCTGGAGTAACGCCACCTTTTCGTAGCGTTGCCTTTTACTCGTCAGCTCAGATTAAATTATGTGGTTTTGTGGTTATTCGTCAGATTAACTTCGCGAAATGATCATTTTCCGGTAATTCTACATTTAATTCCATAGATTTATTCTTATACGAGACTTTACGTCGCGAGCTAGAAACGACATCTGGCTTCCGGCGTGTAAACACGAATACAAGTATTTTAATCAGTCGAGAAATCTTTCGTGTCTTCCGAGCATCGAAAATGACGCGGCGGCAACCACGTGTTTTTTAAAGCAGGTCAAGTCAGACTAAAGATTACGGAAAATTTACCGTGAAAGTATTCCTAGAATTGAGTTTCGAATTTAAAAAAATGCGCGTTCGCGCAACCCAGAAAGAAAACGTATGCCGATTGTAATGCTCGAAGAACGCGTGACAACAGCAATGTACCGAATCAATGAGACTTTTCTACAATTCACCGAAGCATCGAATGGTTAGTAGCAATTTACTATTTCCAGCTGTCCCTAATGCTCAGCTTTATCACAAGGGAGTTAAGGAGGTTTACATGGGCAAGGGTGTGTGTTGTCTGTCAACATATATATATATATATTTATGTCTACATATATACACGGCCACACGTGCATCGAACGACGCTATTCAGTAAAAGTGCATAAAGTGCGTTTTCATAGTAAATATAAAATTTTCATATACGCGCTTACAGGATTCTCAAAGCGATAGAAGAGACTTAAAATATATATGCAGTTGCGTACCACTGCAGGAGTTGCATATATTCACAGACGAACGCACACACGTAAATCTCCTTTCGCCGAGTGCCTTGAACGAGCGATTTCTCGAAAAAGAACGAGCGCAACGAGATGCATCAGGGTCACGCGGTTATACCCAAGAATGCACCAACTGGAAATGCACAAGAGGTAGAGACCAGAGTAAGAAAGAGACATTCTATCCTTTCGTCCTTTTCTTAAGCTTCTTAGCTCCTTCAGTTTGCCGGTCGAACCGAAGCTTAGTCGTTTCTAAACGCTCCGAGCTATCTTTTAAAATGAAGCAGCGTCTTTCTTCTTCTCTGTCATCTCGCGTGCATCCAATCTATGCGTTCGTTGGATTAGCCAATGATAAAAGATAGATGCACAAGAAAAGCGTCGGCTACTCACATAACGAGCGTTGCTCCGTGATATCCGGGCGACGATGTGTGTTTACGGTCCTGCGGAGGGCGGTAACTGCACTGCACACTGCACACGTGTACCACGGCACTCGTTAGACTTGAAGAACACAGCGCGTGACTGCTGTGCTCCTAGGTACGACGTGTCTAGTCGACAGCTTGAGAACACACGACGAGCAGACTTACGGGAAATAAACGAACGACGAACAGACATCGGTGCGTAACACCTCTGCTTACCGCTGAGAGTGCAAGCGCGCGACTGCGGCGCTTGCCTCGACTCTGCGCCGGCCCGGAGATTCGCCCTTTGACCGTTCTTTGGTGCGCGGCGCCACTTGCGCTCCCGCCCCAACTACAAATTTACGAATATCATTGACTGAGAGTTCGGTTCTGTTTGTGGGCTACGATGGACTTGCGTGTTAATAAATGAATATATATATTTATCAATATTTTTAATGTAATAATTAACTGGGAAGTGGAATGAGGTGGTTTTTTTTTGAAAATTTAAGATCGAAGTCAAAATATTTGCAGGGTGGCTTATGGGACTTTTAGTAGTTAATATTTCTTGTTTCGATATGAGGTATTTTTTATGCAACTTATGTGTCATAGGAGGATTATAGGGCGGATAGATAAAGAACGCTTACATAGCTGGAAAGGAAGACTAGAGTTGGATGGGAGGAAGTGAGTGAGAGAGGATGAAGCCTGGCGAGTTTTGCCGGGTAAAAAAACAAAAGTGCATCTTGACAAGATGGCCGTCGCCTCACCAACTCTCAAGGTTACTTCTACCTCCTTCGCAACCATCTCCTTCTCTTGTTCCTTCTTCCTCGCCATCCTCACTCCATGAGCTTTCGTATAGAAAGGTACAGTCTGTTCGGGAAAGACATGGGAATACGTGAACTCAGACTAATTTGGTGCCATATATGGGCCTTCAGTAATTTCCCTTGTATTGTATTATAAAAATTCACGTCTCTGGTACCGCGAATTGAAAGTATCACAAATATGATTTTACTAGAGAAGTAAACTATAAAAATTTATTATTAGTCTGTTTAAAGCTTTGGAGAAGTTATAACAATTAAAAATACTATTTATTATTTTTATATTAAAACTATTTTGAAAAAAAAAAAGTCATTGTCAGAAGTGGGATTCGAACCCACGCCCACAGAAGTGGACTGCGACCTGAACGCAGCGCCTTAGACCGCTCGGCCATCCTGACACATCAAGTTTTTGCCACATAAGAACCTGATACCTGTACAAATTTGCCAATTTTAACATAATAATTTCTAATAAAAAAATTCAACCACAAGTATAAAATTATTTAAATAGTATTAATTAAACACTTTATATATTGTTACCTATAGAATAATTAAACGTACCATGCACACATAGCTGATCTTATTCAAATTCATCAGATACATCCCCTAAGCAATATTCAGTGGGATATGTCGATAATAAAAAAAAAAGGTTAAAGTAGTAGAGCCAACTTACCAAAACGCCATTGGATAAAATGCTATTTCAGTTACTCGAAAAATGTTCCCACGGTTACTGAATGACTGGAATTTCATCAAAACGTCTCTTACAAACATTATACTGATAAGACTCATGGCTAACAACTGACACACATTATCAATCCGTGTAACACATACAAAAAGGATCTCACGAATTCGTGAGTTCGTCGTATCGCAAAGAGGAAGAAATAAGAGTTCTTTGGTCCCTCGTGCTAAACAGCCATTTCCTCAGTACAGAGATTGCAGTTTCCCGTTCGAACGGTAAGTGCATTGAGGATCGCTGCGTCTCAAGGCCGGACCGTCCGAGAGCTAAGGACACTGAGTCCCCACCAGTCCCCACCAATCCCCACCAATCCTCACCAATCCCCACTAGTGCATCAAACGTGGCTCAGCTTGGCTCGACTCACCGAGCTTGCTCCACTGCACTCTCGACTTGTCTGCATTATAAAACCGAGCAGGAAACTTCCTCCCAGAAAACAGCGCCCAAATCGTCCTTGAACTGCCATTAAGACGTTTAAGGCGGATCCACAGAAATGAATGCAGACCGATGCAACTCGGCGGATAAAGCTGAAACCCAAGATACCGTAACAGGACGATTAACGATTTTAGAAAAATTTCCAAATTTATATAAAAAATTTTATTTTAAGAATTGAAATCAACCGATTTATTAGCACTCGCTCTAATCCTCGGATTAAGAGATAAGGTCAATGTTAATGATTAAAAAGAAATATTACCTTTTAACTCAATGATTCACTACACGCTTAACAAATTCCTAATGATTTTTCTGAGCGTTAATATTACTATAATTGTTTTTCCACGCATATAATCCATCTGCAGCTTCATTTTACGTACGCATGTGCGTATGTATGTAAGTGAGTACCTGCAGTAAGAATATTCTGTCTGCTCGAGGGAACGACGCTCGAGAGGGGAGTGTACGCACAATCAATACTCTGGGTGAAACCCGAAAATCCCCCAGACGCTCGTAAACCTCAAATATTTCGGCTGCATGCAGAGTCTGCATAAGTGTTTTGATATAAAAAAAATTCAAGTCTCTCCGATAATCATACATATATACGTCACTTATTAGCAAAGGAATAATAATTAATTTCGTGCAACATTTTTCGACTATGACAAAAGTGAGTAATTCCTTATACCTATTACGTGCTATTAGTATTATCGTGAACGGGATATAGACGAATGAAATTTTCAATAGATCGATTAAAAGTTTTGATTAATCTAACATTGGGAAATGAAGTGTATTTATGGTAAAGTGAAAAATGTTAAGAAAATAAATATAAAATTTTTTTTAGCAGATTTTACTATTTTGTCATTTTTTTTACAATGCCTCGATATTCCTATAATTGATTGCGTCAATCGATTACATGTACTTATATTTATTGAACAACGTCACTCAAAAATTTATTTACCCCTTGTTCTTTTCATTATACATAGTAAACAATGGACGTGTGATATTCGCACAAGACATTTCATTGCTCCCTGTGATACGTGACATTTTTATAAAATCCTCCAAGACACGTTGCAGCGTTAACAATATTGTAATACGATTACGATTGAGAGGAACAGCGTCGGCAGTGGAAGGAATGGAAATAGAGAGCGCAGCACAACATGTGCAACTGCGATTCCAAGGCCAGGTGATCCTGACTGGTTTAATAGCATAGCTACAGCCTCCGTTGCAATTATAACATGCAACGATATTTCATGCATCTTCAAGATTATTTCAATTTCAAATTTTTATTTGACCAAAAAAGAAAGGTCATAACTCGACTCCATTATAATTTACGAATAAGAATTTCTTTCAATTATAAATCCCATGTCAATAATAAATTCCTTATCGAGACGTCAATCTCCAAAAAAAAAAAAAATGTCCTGTTAATAATTTGCCGTACAAAGTAAAGACTCTTATGGAACACGGTATTTCAGATGCTGTAAACAAGACTCCAGTCTGGACCAGATTGTACCAAATCTGTGGATGACAATCTCTAAGTCAGACCTTCTTCAGACAAGTGGTCTTTTCCTAATACAGAAGTCTTTACAGAGCTTATCTCACGATCCTTTCTGGGATGCTGTTATAGAAATAAATAATGCCCTTAAGAAAATTCCATATAAATAGAAATATCCCGTAGGATATTTAATCCAATGAAAAAGCGAATGATTCAGAACCCTAAATTCTACAGTGGAACTGTAAATAAATATATCGAAAAAAAAATTTTTGCCTAAAAAATATTTACAGATATTGCATAATGGCGAGACAGTCGGTCAAAGTGCGTATACCTACGTCCTTAGCGTATGGGCTCTCCGTGGGACATAGAATCCTGTTGGTATTGATCAAGGAGTGGCAGCGGGTGTTCTTGAACTCGGTGCTCTTTCTTCTACTTTATTACAACGTTCCCATGTAGCAGCAGCAAACTCTATCTGGTTAGTATACTCGTATCAGACTCACCTTCCATGCTGTCAGGTTAGGATTTTACACTTGCTCTTTCTATATTTGCTGAACCACGGGTCACGCGAAAGTTTACTGCCGTGAGAGACTTCGTTTTTCCCACTGAAAAGAATAAAGAAGTTAGCAATCAATCACAGCCAATAAATCACGTGGTTGGGAAATTATTAATAATCGAACCGAACGAACGAATAACTCGGCAAACATGTGAATTGGACTTTTGTCATAATCGTACAAAAATTTGCCAACCACCCGTCATCGGTTGCTCAGGAAGTAACGAACCTTTGCGTGAACCATAAAAACGATGAATCGAGTATAGAATTGATGAATAAAAATGTAAAGAAAAACTTTACAACGGCTTATCATCAATTTCCTGTACATAAGTATAGTGTATGATTATTTATTTTTTGTCACGAATGACTTTCTCTATGATACACTTGGAGATGATGACTGAGAGAAGCCGTATATAATTTTGCCGATGCAATGGAAGTTACGCGGAATATCATTGGTACAGAGTTGGACTTTATTAAGATCAGTAAATGCGATCGTGAATGACCTTGCCGAGACGTTGCACCGACATAAACAGTACCCTCTATATTCAGATCCACCCGGCATTGCCCCACTACCTACTTGCCACTGAATTAAATATAATGTACGAAGTTGCCGCACTGGCAGCGAGCGATTGATCGCACGATATAATATCGTCCGCGGGAATTTCAAATCTTCAACCGTGACTACTCAAATCTCACGAAGTAGCTGCTCGCGTTGAGTTCAACCGTCGAGGATCGTGCCTTTGACTTTTCAACGACGCTACACGATATGAATCTACACGACAAAGTTAGCGTGTAATGTCCCTGGTCTAAAAACGACGCAATGTCACCGTGTCGAAAATACGCGCAGTGATGCACTATTCGCAGAAATTTCTTGTACCAAAATACACGACCAAAAGCCAACAGAACTGACGGCAGATGAAAGGACGTCTTGGCTTACGACAATGTAGGAAGTAGCATGATCGATGATACGATTGATAAGAAAAAAGTGTGCTTGAGATATTACAAAGGCATTTTTTAAAATATTCATTACTCTTAGACACCGTGTATATCGTTTCAGTGACTTTTTACTACCTTTTAATGCGTTATGGTTGATCGTTGCGATTAGTCAGATTTTTTTTATGTTCAATAGAAAAAAAACACTACGTATTCTCATTATGTGCAATAGCGACAGATGCACTGCTCAGGTCTCTTGCAGAAAAACAAGCTAGTAAGAGGAATAGATAAAAAATGGAATAATGATTCTTGTATCTGTCGACCGTGTAGCTATCCGAGGGTTAAGCTATCAGAAATACCAACGTTCCAACTATACCGTCACTAACAATGCAGCAAACGCTAGCATAATAGTACCCAAGACGTATAAGAATAAAGTTACGTTGGATTCGAATCAGCTTTAACACATATTATGCAGATGGATGCTTAATCGCTGCCGCAGTAACGCGAATCGATGTCACGTCCGTTAATAGACTTTCTATTGCTGTGTATCTTATAATGAAAATAGCCAGGAATAGAAATATTTCACTAAAATGCTTCGTACCTTTTTACGTGACAGCTCAGTATACTCCGTCGGTAAAACAGTGCAACTACATCGCATTCGTCCGATCTGATAATACAGTGCGAGCCCCGTCGGTAATGATATTTTTGAGTAATAAGTGTTCGAACATTCAAATGTCAACCGCCCAATGGGCCCTATTCCAATGGCACCAACTTTTGCTACGTGCCTGAACAATGCACAGCTGTGTGGGCCTTCCACGACCGGCAATATAAATTGGATGCGGTCGGTGCATGTCTCGAGGTCAAGCCTACCCGCGAACCGAAAACAACCGACAGATTCATACCTACCATTATAAACTCTAGTTCAGACTTCGGTTCAGTGATTCCCGAGTAGATTTGCCAAGAGGTGATCAGACTGAGTGGTGTACGTCAGAGATTCTCATTCTATTCGTATCTCTAGTATATGCTCATTATCTCGGCAACATCAAATCTCCATCAAACAGAGAAGATAGATGATTAACAGTTTAAAGCACCTGCGTTCACCTCGCGGATACCTCGTTAGTTTGTTAATAGGATTAGAATTTTTACCTTCTGCATTGGCGTATTTCCAGAGTCAGGCTTCTAGAATGTTACGAAGAGCTACAGATTTATCAGCGAGCGAAGAATGGGTTAATGATTACGAAACACATAATCAAACAGTATTAGCAATTGTAATCGTTTAATACTGAGTGATTACGTGATTATAATAATTTAATGTATCATTCAACGACTGATAGACCTTTTTTTTTTTTACTAATCCTGTGTTATTGTAAAGGTTATTCATTTTGGTCAGAGACAAAAATATATGTGTTATTGGATACAAAAGATGAAGAATCTCCTATTTCTTTTTTGGTTTTAAAAAGGTGGCTTATTTTCTTTCACATCGGTATACATAATTAAGTATCGATGCATCTTAGAACAATTTTATGTCTGATATATTTTTGAAAAAAATTTCATATCATGATGATCAAGCAGTCTGAGGTACTGCGTTCAAGCCGCAGTCCACTTCTGCGGGCGTCGGTTCAAATCCTACTTCTGACAATTTTTTTTTATAATCTTTGATTTCGCCGACACTACCACTAGTAATCGTATTCGCAGCTTTTGGACAGTAGCCCAACGCTAAACTTAACTTCCAGCAAATAGTAGGTCATCTATCTTCGAAAAAGATCGCACATGCTCAAACGATCTATGGAACGTTATTTTTATAATTCGATTACGAAAGTTTTCTTTACATTTCGAAAAACATCGCTTATCTAATCCAAATTCAACCAAATGTATGATTTAATACTAAAAATATGAAATTTTATACTCGTCGTCAGACATTTTCTTCTTGCAAATTCTTTTTTTGTGCACGAAAAGTCGTTTGCTGCTTGGTAACTGAATCATAACCTATGTGTCTGCGACTATACATGAGTCACGCACGTGAGCGCGTGCGCGCGTTTTGACGTATAGATTTACACGTGCGTGAGAGTACGCGTAGGTTTATGATGACATCAAACGATGTGGAGAAATTGCTGAATCGATCGTATTTTAATGAAAGAGACCTTCGATTGGAATAATGCTGGATACGTCTTTCGCGTACCAATTAAATATTGTTTTTAAAAAGGCTTTCAATTCAGTAACGCCATACCAAAAATATATTTCTTTCCTTTTTTTCAAATTCATCAGGTTTCATCTCCCACGCTGGTATGTGTACAGATAGAGTTAATTAAACGCTCGTAATCACTGTCGTACGAAATAATACTATCTACAATTTACAATTGCGTAAGAGCAGCATGACTCTTTAAATAATATTTACGAAGCATCCTCATATTGAATTGGTATTTAGAGATGGTTTGCCGTGATGGGGTGGAAGTCCCGTCGTCATGGTAACAGACACGTAAAAACTCCATTGATACAGCGAAATAGAGGGAGTTTTAAATTCCCTGGTCTAAAAGGAAATCTCCTGGTACCATTACGCGGAATACGGATAAACGCGTCAATTTGTGTACTCTATTAAAAAAAAAAAAAATTACAAAATCTTTTATAATAAATATAATTATCTTCTACTGATTACTGTCCTTAGAATTTTTTTTACGAAAATCGTCGAGAGATACTTACACCAATATTTTGCATATAATTATCAATGAATAATAATTAAATTTTATCTGGCAAATAAAAAGCGTCTTCAACACTTTCATCATAAATATTATAAAGTTAATAATTTCCATTGATCGGTCGATTCTCGGTCGATAATCAGTCGCTACTGAGATCGTTCAACTTCTTAAGGGGCATCGATCGAAATATTAATTTCCGATATCGCAAATATTACGTTAGCTCATAATGTCCGTACTGCCACACGAAGCTGAAATGAGTCATTAATTAATTAACATACATATATGTATACTTAGCAGTTATGAATGCCCTCTGACGTGGCTTAAGATTTTAATGAAGAACAAGCTTATCGTTAAGTTACGTGGTAAGGCGGATAGTTCGAGTAGAATCAAAGGTAACCAATGTACAATTGGGTAAGGGTTGCTGACCCGAGAGAGAGAGAGAGATTGAGAGAGAGAAAGAGGAGAAAGACGGTAGTACCGAAAAACGAAGATAAAGTAGAAACGAGCAAGTCGGAAGGAAGGAGGCACGAAAACAAGGAAGGATGGATCAAGCGTAACCTTATTCGAAGGGTGTGATTTTCGGGGAGGCTGGAGGAGTTCATCCGCCAAGAGACAAAGGTAGTTCGCAGAGTCGTATTGAATCGGGAAAGAGAACGGATAGAGGAACGGGGCCGGACGAGCCAGGTTAGAACGGGGTTGTTAGCCGACGCGGTGAAAGGACGAGGCGTCTCGACGCACCCACCCACCCACGCATGGGAACCCCGCAAGGTTCTCAACCTTGTTTACATAAATCCCGCAAGAATCCTCCGGGGAGCCTGGACTGCAAGAATTAATCATTCGAATGAAGAAATGTAATCTCGTTGAATTTCTTGGTATCCTGGTAAGAGAGGCAAAGACGTCAGACATGAATTGCCAAGTTCCAGGTGGGGCTGGGCGTCGTTCTCCACATCAATTTTGGCAAGAGACCACAGCAGCTGGTCACGCTCGGAGTCGACTGTGTGTATACTCGTGAGTTGTGAGTCAGTAGTCGAACTACGAGGACGTTCCGTCAGGGTAGAGGTGGAATCGGGAGAAGGAAGAGGAGTCGGTGGCAGAGTGGAGTCGAATGAAGAGGTGGAGGAGGAAGAGGAGGAAGAGGAGGGTGCCGGTAGAGCGTCGGTTCCGCGGCCTCTGGTGGGGAGAGGGGCGTTTGCGTCTGCGACCTTGGCTGGGGTCGCTCCAAGGTCGGGCCTCTCCCTCCCTCGAGACCGCAACTGCGTACGCACCAACGTACCGTGTTCTGGTGTGCATGGGATCAATGCCAGGGTCAATGTCACACCCAGACAACTCTGTTGTGTTGTCGGAGGAACCGGCGTGCAGAGGCATTTTAGCTTGCCAGAGTATTCCATCTATCCTTTTTCTCTCGAAAATCATTTCTTTTCTTCTTTCACATCGACAAGACCAGCGTGGCGAACGCTCGCTTCAATCGCTGTTATCGTAGCCGCTGATATCGAATTTCTTCATTATACATTTAAATACTTTCAATATGATAAGTGTCTAACCTCAAGATCACTGATTTTTACGCTTGGTTGCTGAAAGCCAATAGGATTAAGTACCGTTAGTCCTGGATAACATCAGCATTGACATTATGATCAGGATACACCTTGTACATTCGACCGATAACAGTTATCGCGAATGTCTATTTATGTCGAATGTCCCGTCGTTTTAACAATGAACATAGTCAAAGTCGTACGGGATCGTTCTCTGTGTTTCCTAGCGAACGTGTCTCTGCGGCGGGATATTCAAAAGGTATATTTACATAATTACAGACAACACAGTCCTCATTGTCTTCGGCGTGCATTACTTAAGCAGAAATGTCGTTGCAGATTGGTAAAGAGTTTTAATCGTCAAATACAACGACCCACCGAGACATTACTACCGGTTATACCAGCTATACCATTATCGCGTATCTTATCTTATCTTAAAAGCGCATGTTGACTCCTCTTCAGCGACTTGTCGCTCATCGCGGACAATGCAATAGCTGTCAATTGAATCCGCTGTGCCTCGTGCAAGCGAACTTGCCATTCAATTGCAAATAAATGAAATGACAAAGTGGTCTGAGAATGAAAAACAAAAAACAGAGGCAACAGAAAGTGGGAACTTGGCCGCACGCGACACTCTTCCCTGACCTAGTCCTACTACGCTCGATGCCGCGCCTAGAGCACGCTTAATTCAGAGGATAATTCCGAGTGCGATACTGGATGGCGCTGACTGTGCCGATAATAAAACAGGCTCGTATTTGCGTCTATGAGATTTTTTGATTTTCTACAAGCTACATCGTGTTGTGCCTCTTGGAGCTGCGATTAATGATCTTTGGTTGTTGACTTGGCCATGTCGAGACTTCCTGAAAGAATTTTTTCGACCAGTTCGTTAACGACAATTATTTGAATTTTAATTCTATAAAGATTTTTGGAATTAATTCTAGTATCGAATGTTACTTTAATATCATTTTTCTGAATAAAATACCTTAATAATGATACTGCATCGTCACTGGCTCATGCCAATGGAATCGGTGGACTAGTCATGGTGTAGAATCTATTATCCCTTCGCACAGCAGACGGCCTACAGACTTAACGATCGATAGAGCTTTCCTCGTTCCGTCTGACTCTCAAGCCCCACTTGCTCTCGCTCGATCTCTCACTCTCAGCCACGCACTTTATTTATGTATATACCTTTCTCTCTCACAGCGTTCCTACTTCTCTTCCTCAATGGGCAAGACATTATCGTTTCCCCGCCAACATCATGCTTCTATATAGGTATTTATAACCCAGATGTTTCGAATATCCGTTTCTGGTAATGTCTGCTGATTTTTTATCTAAAATAGATAATAGTTATGGAATAATCAAGGAAATATATCGTCCAGCCTCGACGCAGGGTGCCTTGTCATTGTTTTTAATTACGAAATACTTTTCCATCGGATGATTTTTAATGTTTTTAGGAATCTCTTTGTCGATTGTGAAAGATGAATTGCTTTTACTTCATGAAACTTACCAAGATACCGGTCCGTCTTTACTTAGCCACACATAGGATGGCGAATTCAGAATAAAATACAAGCAGTAAAAGCTCAAGGCTGGCGACATACTGGCACCAGTGCAGCTGGCCAAATTTTGTCTCAAATCTTCCACAGTAGAGTCCATTGCGCCGGGACAACATATATGCCATGGGATATTGATCGGTATATGCAAGGTAGGCCACGGCTGGCCTGGCTTTTCTCGTTATAACTTTGACTATTTGTTTGAGAACTGATTTTGCTGCATTCAAGTTTTCGTTGGGCCAAATCATGCGTATCCTTTCGATTTAACTGTTGAAAAGAAGAGAAAATAATTACTAACGATAAAGTTAAACGTATAAATTAAATAATTATAGTGATTTTTTTTATCTCTTTTTCGTAGCTAAGATGCATACAATTTCGAGCCAATGAATATTCTAGAAATAAATATTCTACGTACATATTCTACTACATACATGTCTACTAACATATTCTAGAAATAAATATAGGATGGTAAGACATATTTGTTCATTCAAAAATTAGACTTTTGACTTCTCGTTCTATATAGAGATCAGCCTCTTGTTCTTGTATTGTTATTATCGCAGGAAGAGTAGCGAAGTTGATACTGACGCAAGTCTGCATTCATCTAGCTCTAAACTATTTTTACTTCGCCTTATGAGAAGAGGGTGCTTACCCCTTTGGTGAGAATTTTTTTCTTCCAGCTTCGGGTCACACGCCTCATTGGTATATATCGTACCGAAACCTTTATCGATGGCTTTTATGTATACGTGCCCGTATAATGAAGCTTAGGGTCACGTATACAAAAATATATCCGAAGCTGGTAATAACGAGAGCATTACACGATTCAACCCTGACATTTCGTACGATGACGTAAATGCAATTCTTGTACGTCAATGCTTCCCCATGATAGCTTAGGTACGTTTCGAAATTAGTTGCAAGAGAAATATGCAAGGTATAAAGCAATTTTTTCATATAACAGGCTTGAGCATAGCTCGAGTAGAATATGATTATTTAAGGCATGTATTTAATTGAATTTTTAATTATGAAAGTAAATCTGATCTAAACCTGAAGCAGAATTTTTTTATTCTGATAAGAGAATCTTTGATTCACGTGATAACTGTTGACCGATAATTAGCTGTAAACATACGCAATGATTTTACATTGGAACATATATATATATATTACCTGAACGTAATATAAGGAAGGGGTCACTGCATAAGTAATGTGTTATGTCTGTGGCCGACGGTAACCTCTTGCAACCTTAGGCGCGCATAAATAGTATCATGATCGATTGAAAAGACCTCAACAATAAAGAAACTCTCAGTCAGCTTCATATTTTCTGGGTCATCGATCTTTCTTGTTCATAAACGTTTTCCTCTTCTATAATTTATGAGCGTGCTGTCAGGCTTTGTAATATTTGAAATTGCGGTGCTTATTCTTTTATTGTAATATGCTTGGATGCGATTTTTTCACTGTTGTCAAGGAAATAATTACTGTCATAGGGAGAACTTCACACCTATTGTTGGGATTGGTCTTGTGGGAAGAATTGTAATTTGCAGCAGTCCTCAGTCTTTATGGTGACCTTTGAAAATTAATGTCAGCGTGCAACGTTGTCATGACGTCAACGAGAAAAGTGACCTAGTATTTCTCTTTTATACTAGGTGTATTGCAGGGCGTATTGCACAAGGCCAGTTAATTATTGGCGTACAATGTACTATTAGAACGCAATAAAAATAGCTTTGAAATGGTCATTAAACTTTTGTCTTGTACATATGTTAGGTTCAAAAGTGCTAAATTACTAAATTTTGTGCTTGTATAATTTAATTCAAGTACACAAAGTTATACTGTAATAACAAAGAACACTTAATCTTTATGACATTTTGATGAATGGACATGATGAGTGGATACACTTTTGATGAATTTTATTTGTTATATAGATAACAAATTTATTCTCTTCCACACTTACATATATTTTTTAAATTTGAAATAATTACTAGTTTAAGAGAATTACTTATATCTGCTCTGATTGTGTTTAACATTCATGTATTTTCACTATTTGTATTACTTCAACCATAGGTACTGTTTCTAGAAAGCATCTTCTACGTCAACATTCTGCACAAACATTGACAGTGGGTATTAGCTTCCCTTAATGATACCATTATAAATTTGAATTGATAATTTTTTTTATATATCATGTCCAAGCATTATTATCACAATAAGATCAATAAATTCTACTGCACTGGTATTGTCTAGCTTATACAGCCAAATGAAACATATCGAACCTTATCCTTATTTACTGGTATACTTGTTGTCACTTACTGAAATCTTTGATACTTCTGTAGGAAACAAATGATTATATTTTTAACTGATACACTGCAAATTTTGTAATAACAACAGATTTTGTTAATAATAACATGGTCGATAGCTCGATCAAAAGATTTCTTATAAAGTTATAAGGGATGAAGCGAGCTAATCTTTGTTAATGAAAGCATTTTCAGCTTTCCATTTTCAAAAGCACTGCGAACCACTAAATATTTGACTGAATAACATTTTAGAATAATCATGATATATTTATTTTCTTTTATTGTTGAGAATCCACAACACACACAGCTGAAAATGTTAAAATCTAGGGGTTTATGCAGATTGATAATCATTACTCTCAAATAATATTATCACAAGATCAAAATAATAGACCGTCTATCGTTATCATACACTATCTCCATCAAAGGATATATGTATATACGATACAAGTAAAATAAAATTATTTCAATAAACATATGAAAGGGGTTACCATCCGAAACGTTAAACCATCGGTAGCCGATGTTACAGATTTTAGCACTATATTGCATATTTTTGTAATAAAAATATATTTTGTTTAATATTCTTACGTTATGAGCATTAAAAATATTATTGCTACTCTTAAAAAGTAAACTAGAATTAATTTAATATAACCATTAAGAATTACTATACATATGAATTCGAGTGAACATAGTTTCCGTAGTGTAGTGGTTATCACGTGTGCTTCACACGCACAAGGTCCCCGGTTCGATCCCGGGCGGAAACATATTTTTGCGAAATATCTAAATATTTTTTAATTAAAAGCAACAGAATTTTCAAAGTGGATTAAAAAAATTACAGCTGCTCCAACCGTCGCCAAAATATAAAAAAAAAAGGGAGCCGTCGCGGGATGCCTAGTAGATAACATCAATTGTTAAAATAATTTTGTGATAGCGAGGTAACCCTGGTTACCGCAAGATTACAGTATACGCATTCCAGTATACCTATATTTCAGTGCTAGCCTGAAAATACGGCGTCTTACATTCTGTCCCCTGCAGAACGCGCCATCAGATGTTTCATATAAAAAAACAAACGGCGTCCCATGTATCTTATGGTGACAGTATGTCTCATTGTCAGCCTTTACACGTCGAGCTTGGGAGATGACTTTCGATATATCTAATAAGCATAGCAACCATTTGGCAACAACTTGACATGAAATATAATGAAACATTTGCCTTCTTTTCTCCTTCATCTCGTGATGCTGAACGACTTCATCACTTTAGTGGTAGAAAGTTCTAGCATCTTCAGGCTTCTTTTTCTGTTTCGTCCTTGTTTCATTGCAAGAGTATATCCCACTGATGTTATAAAGTATCGAATCTCCTTTTTCTTTGACTAATTCTTAATTCAATTCAATAACAAATTAGCTGCACCTGTTATACTTTATACTTGAAATGATAGGCGTATCAATTGTCTAATAATACGAACAACTTATCATGTCAAATTGGTACAATTTATCTTGGCGCGAATACACGTTTAAATTTGAGTATTACTCTGAAGTCAAGTAAATATCTTTTCACTATTGTAAAAATAGAAATGCTTTTTAAAATAATTTAGTTTTATACTAATGTTAAGAATGAAAAACTGTATTTAATAACAAGAGTATTTTTATATTTCCTGAATGTATAAATTTAAAATTACTTTCGTGATAAATATATACTTTACTCGCATTACCCGTGCGATTCAACTGTTTCCCGTAGTCTCCTGTCGTGAATGTGGAAATAAAATAATAAATATATTTTTACGCAAAAAGAAAATGTGAGTAAGAGAGTACCCAGTCATCCATTTTAAATATTTTGTAAGCTATTTAGATAGGAGTTTAGACTTTTATTGTACGGCAACACGTAATATCAAGAGAAGTAGTCTACAAGGATTATGCTTTTATTTTTATAGATATGTGGAGTCAGGGATAAATTCAAAGAAGCATAAACATATATAAAACTTTCTGATGCCATTATGAATAGTTATTTAATTTTGTAACTTAATTATGTAAACCAACTTTTCTTTCAGAAAATAATGATAAAAAACCTGTGATCCCAGTGCAGTTCTCAGTTTACTCATTTGCAACAAGGAATGTCAAACCAACAAGTCTTTCAAGCCAGAAACACCGAGTAGCTCTTAGAATATATTGGAAGATTCGAATGGATCGTCCTAAGTCATAGTACTACAGTTTTTCCAGCGAGCACTGAATTTTGTGTATTTAGTATAAAAGTACAGATTCTACAACTTGAAGCATAGGGTACTGGTATGCGAAAAGTGGAATAATATTTTTAAATATTAAAGATAGAATGGGTATTAGAATATCAGGACATAGAATATAGTACTGGAAACTGTAATTAAGATTTTCAAAGGAATCACGAAGGCAAAAGGTATTATAAGTACACTTCTGTATATATATTTAGATATATTCTTACTATTTGTTCATAGAACCAAATCTAGAAAGATAAATTATAGTTCTACGTCTTTTCCACTTTCAAAGCATTTAGTGTATGCATTTAGTAAATAACTATGTTTATAAATTCTTCAACTAGTTTAATTAAAATTTATTTGAAGAAATCGTTCAGTGTGAGATATTCTAGGGATTCTAAGGCACTTATAAATACTTCCATGAATTTCTAAGAAATTAAGATTAATTGCTTTGGATTTCATATGGCAGTAATAATGAAGCTGGCTTAGTCGCTGTATATCGTATATGAATGTAATCCATAATAGACACAGTTTATAATTAATGACATTATAATGTAGCATATTATGTGGTAGTCACACTAAACGTGAATAATTATTTTATCCTAAAATTTCAGATCTATAAAGGAAACTATCAATCTAGCAATCTGAGGATTACAACAGACTTTTGTGTAAAATCTAAATATACATTGACAGATAAAACAACTGCCAGCACTGCCTAGCGGACGGTGTTATTACGTTCATGGGACTAAGTATACAGGTGGATAATGTTCGATAAAATCATTTGCGACAATACCATTGGGTTCTTGTCTCTTCTACTGCCATCATACAACATGACTTAACATTGGATGTTGTTAGCATTACGATTTATACGGGATACAATTTAATTACGTTAAAAGATTGAATAATTTCATTCCGATATATTCTCTTGCGCCATCTATCTCTAAAAATATCATACTATTGTATCTTCAGGTCAACCTCAGCGATATGAAGATGGCACAAGTGACAGTGAACTGGGTCGTATTTTTTACTTTCATTTCTATTAATTATATTAATGAACTTATGTATAACGACTAATGAAATTATATGAAAGCAATAAGCAATGAAAAACCTGCATGTACTGCTTATTAAAGTATACGATACAAGTAACATACTTATATAATTTAACTTCTTAAATTAAATTATTTGTTATTTCAACGTGTTCAATGATCGTCTCTTAAACTTTTTTGAATAACAAGCATAAATCAAATCTCTCTTGCAAGTAGTATTTTTATTGTTAAACAAAAACGTTACAATTAATATTTTTTATTCAACAAGTGTTTCTACTAAAGCAACGTCAATTCGAAGAGGAGGAAATAATTGAAAGAACAAAATTTCAAAAGTATTATCAGAATATATTTCATACTCGTTTGGTTCTCTTGTTTTCATCCACTCTCACTCATAAATACACCCTTATTTCACTATTATATCTAAAAAGTAATTGAAAATGAACGGCATGTAGTTACATACAAAATATGCGTGCAGTGGCCCGTGCAATCGATCCCAATCAAATTCATTAAATGATTGACCGTGGGCGATTTCACTGTACAGTGCAATTAAATACATAGAAAAATGCGTATAAAAATAGACAGTTCCATTCAAGGCAGACACACCGTAGTGTAGGCCAATCGTTCATTTTGATTTTATTGAATGCAGCAGCATGCATTAGGATACGCCTGATGAGTAATCATGGAATACAGAACTCATAAGATATTCATCAGAATGATAAAACAAACCTAGATCGAGGAAGTTTCATTAATCAATAACAAAATTACTAGTTATTAATTGTTCTGATTCTTTGGAGCGAGTCAAGTTCCAGGCGCTGACGTGGTTTTGACAATCAACGAAAATCTATGGAATTATTAATAATCTCAGCCATATCGTGAATCTGGTAAATATTTCCCAGATGGATGAAGACTATGATGGGACCGACTACGCCTATAATCCCTGTGATCATTATTAATACCAGGAATTTGACTCATATGAGGATCTATCCTGTACTCTCGATAGTCAAAGCTTCTTGGCTGATCGACTGAAGCTCCAGGATAATCCGGTGGCGGAGCAGTGTTGTTTTGAAATTGTGACAAACTCTGCAACATTCCAACAGATCGTCTCCAATTTGGAAATTGCTGCTGGATCTCCTCGCGCTCAATAACTTGTCTTCGTCGACTTTGAGACGAGCTGCTCTCCGTAGAATTGCTATCTTCACTAGTACCGATGCCAGGATCTCTTTCTTCAAAAGTTGCCAAACTCGTGGTAGGACTACCTTGCAAGGACTTTCCAAGACGATGCTGATGATATATGAGTGTCGGATGAGGTATCACATAAGGCTGTTGTAATTTAGATGCTTTGGTATCCTCTTCTTGTGTTACTTCTTCGTCATTGCTTTTGGAACAGGATCCCGGACCAAAGATGGACAACAGTACTGGCAGAAGAAAGAGCCCGTGCATAGCACCGATGAAGATCACCAGGAAGACCATCTTGAAGAACACTAGGAAGATGTAAGTTCCAGCTAATAGAAGAGCAACTAAACCAAGAATCGTCGAAGCTGCACCCTGCACTATGGGTAAGCCTAAATTGTATAGGCATTCCTTGACGCGGTCCTCCGGTTTCTTTTTCTTGGAACTCATATAAGCATAACATATGTGGGCCGTAAAATCAACGCTGAAGCCAATGCACATTATTAGATTTATCATTGATATACTGTCAAGATTAACATCCCACAGCGCCATGTATCCTGCTACACCTAATTCTATTGAAACAATGCAAAAGGCTACCCACAGGCAACAAAGAATGTTTGGAATGAAGATGAAGCTAATCAACATCATTATCAAAGCACCGAAAATCATACACTGGATACTCGTAGGCCTAACTAATTCGAATTGATCAAAGAAAACGAAATAGGGATGAAAGACGCTTGCGTTTAGAGGTGAGTCGTGACATATACGTCGCAGTTCCTTTACCATCTCTTTCTCATGATTTGTTCCGCTTATGTTAACCGCTTGGATTAAAAATCTGCTCGCTATTATGTGTTCCCCGGTAGGATCAAATTTGACGTCTAAAGA
Source organism: Calameuta pygmaea (assembly GCA_031762395.1). Lineage (NCBI taxonomy): Eukaryota > Metazoa > Arthropoda > Insecta > Hymenoptera > Cephidae > Calameuta > Calameuta pygmaea. Next base: position 955,949 of record JASANN010000004.1, on the reverse strand, counting down.
ATACGTGCTCGATGGGAAGAGCCAGAAGTCTTTTAGTGTCTTCACGAAGTTTTCTTCGTTGTCGATGGTCCCGTTTACGACGTCTTCGTTACGTCTTACGTAACTCAGGAAACCTCGTATCCAACTCTCCGTATAAATTGGTGAGCTAATGTAGGAAGTTTCCTCCAGCGTTCTTGTTAAGTTCTCCATTTGATTCTGGACTTCCGGATCGCTGTAATCGTACGCGCCGCTCACCACAACCTGTGTCAACAAATATCATTTAAATAGGTATATTCATTTTTATCATATGGTAAGACCTTACATATGCGTATTTCGCTTAAGTCATACATGGCAAATAGAGATTTTTATGATTTTTGATATTTAAGAAAAATATTCATAAATGTTTCAGCAGTGCAGATTAAGCAATTCCAAGAATAAGCGATTTCGTTCTTTTTCCACGAAACAAGATATAAAACTACAAATATGGAATACATATATATATATAGCTTTTCTTCAAATGTAACCGAAGGAGAAAGTTGCCTATGCGTCGGCACGTGACATAATTACATACGCGATTGCTTATTGCCGATCTACGCAATAGCAGAGTATTTCTCCTTACTTGAATTCTGTACGGAAATTCTCGAAAGTAGAAGTCTTCACGATCGTAAAAGGTCACTGAATAGGAATCCTCCTTTGATAGCTTGCGTCTGTCTAGACCTTCTTGAAGAGTAGTCAAGCCGTAAAGTGCACCAGCAAGATAAAATCCAAAAATGATAACGACTAGGGCTTTGACTAGCCAACAGTTCAATGCCACAGCAAGATAATCCCTGAACCAAGTCATGCATCCGTGTTCAGGATTATCCAGAGGATTGTCAGGATCATCTGGATCGACTCCGCCAGTACATAAGAGACGATAAAGCCAGGATCTATGAGCTGTAAACAAAAAATTTCAATTACCTTAATTATTCACGTCACTCTCACAGCTTTGAAGGGTAACAGTACAACGAAATTCCTTTTTCTACAGCTAAAATCACATACTCCATAGATGGCAGACATCGTTTTAAATTTAATTACCGGTATACATGTTATTCTCAGTTTAGTCTGTTGTGATTATTTTTTTTGCACAGCGCTTTAAATTACGTAACGTGTGCCAAGCCGTCGATGATCTATACCATTCGAACCAAGACATGTTACATAATGTAAAATCGATTTTAACCGAGAGAATCTTTAAAAGAATTTTCGTTCTGCATCTATTAGAAAACATAAAAGACACTCATTTCCTTTATACTTTGTAATACACGTGTTTTGCCAAAAATTCTTCAACCGAAAACTGAATAGCAATACTGTACCTGTTATTTGGTTTATTTAAGTCTGCATAATATCGATGTCAATTTAAATTTTAGAGAAAGTAACAATTTCGTAAAGCAATAACATGGCTTAACAGTTAAATATATGGTAAAGCATATATTTCATAATTCAAGATTCCAAAATAAAATTTATTTACTGTTACATTAACTTACTGGACTTAGAGACTGGCTGTACTTTGCAGCATACGATACTGTGTAAGTTCTTCTGCTCGCAATATCCGCTTATTGCGACACATCCGCTGAAGAAGCTCAGGTGAAAGAGGAACGTGAACACGACGGCGAAACCTGTTGTTAAAATTATTTTTATCATTGCTGGGTGATCTTTAATTGTATTTAATGACACGCTAAATAACATCATCATTATTACATGTATATCGTACACATTTAAAATGCCGGTCATAAGGAAAGAACTGTTCTTTGTGTCTTGGTCACACGTCTTTAATGTAAATAGCACAGTTTCATCCTCTATGGCAGCCATTTTAATATCTGATATATGTACACACACGGTACGTATATAATAATATATTTACGTTGTATTCGTGTACCGTATGACAAATTTTCAATAAAATACATAATTTATTTCAGTTACCTACCGGAATAAATACAGAAGATCTGCACCGAAGGAAATGGAGACATGATGCCGATAAAGAAGGAAATCATGTCGGTTAACGATGTGATGGTAATTGAAACGGCAGCTTCGCTCAACGTGACTGCCATGCGTTCTGGTACAGGACTCAGGATATTTGTTCTTCGCCAAGCAGCCAGCATTACGAAGGTATCATCGATACCGATACCTATGAATAAAACAATAAATAGAATTGTATATGTGAAATTACCGTTGAAAAATTAAAAAAAAAAATTGTGGGAAAAAAGAAAAGAGTCTTTACAATGGCGGGGAATCATTATTCCAACCACAGGGTAGATACCTGTAGCGTCATTGACACGTAATGTTTTCAAGTGAATCATTACTCTCAATTGCTACTCCCCCGTGATTCACTCTAGTAAGGTAATTGAAATTCACTGTGGTCGCTGCTATACATAGTTCACTTGGTTGAAGCAAAGATCGCGCCATGTATCTTTCAAAACTTTCCCCAATGTTGTAAATCGGCAAAAACATTGAAATTCGATAACACGAGTAACGCACTAAACGATAGATTAATTATATCTGAAGCAATGTAAAAATTCCTCGCTCAACCTTCTGATTAATTAAATGATTTCTTATTGCGCATCTGTGACGCAATGATGCTTGGAACGTAAATGGCAATGTTTATATATGTATATGTACTACATTTTCAAGTTCATCGAAATAGAGTAAATGGGCAATGACTATCGTCTTTCTCGATTAGTATATCCGTCTGTATTTAAAGACTCTAATAAAAAGTAATTATTTTTCAGATAAAAAAGAACCAATCGAGAAAGTGAAATCAAATATACCGTCACGTGATTCACGCCGATGTCCATAATAGGAGACTGAATGATTCAACTCTTTTTTTTTTGCGAAAGTAACATACTGCACGTTGGCATATGAAAAATGTATACAGCAGCTCGTTGGAAAGGATATTCAAAACACGAAGGAAAAAAGAAACAATTAAAGGAATGATAAACTCCATTGTTAATTACAACGTTCAAGTTGACAACATGGCAGCAAGCGTGAAGCATCGAGTATAATGACTTGCGCAGTTAACAAAGGAACGTTCGATGACCTTCAATTTTGTATATCTGATATAATATTTCATAATTAGACAAATTAAATAGTCGAATGATTATCGGTTGACAATATTCATCGGATAATTTCCTCCTAGCTGATAAGTTCGGATAAATAATAAAATGGTCGGTCTTCGCGGTATTGTTTTTCTATGCTACTTGCGTCTAAATAAAAGAATCGATTTTGTATTGACGCAAGGCCTTCCAGCTATGCGATCCTCGGTATTACTATTCGTGGGGTGTCACAGTACGTCACGAATACGATTAACCCGTATTAGGCTCATCGCCATGCAGCAAGTAAGAACGAACAGTGTCAACTTTCCATTTTACTTGTGACCGATAGCGATCAAGATTCAATTTTCGAGAAGCAAAGGATCAAGCTAGAGACACAGAAGGAGAGAGAGAGAGAGAAACAAAGTTAATATAAAAAAAAATCCTTACCGATCATTAAAAACGGCGCCGCCAAATTGATGCCAATAAAGTCGATGCCAATATACATGCACATCCCAAAGGCTGAAACTGTTGCCATTGCCGCCGAAATATTTCCCAGTAAACCAAGCCAAGGTTTGCTTCTCACCCAGTCAGCCATCATACAAGTGACCACAGAAAAAAGACCCATAATTGCAAAGGTACTCGAGAAATATGGTACCACGGTCTTTGTATTAGCTTCCAGTTCTAATTCCAAAGTCCTAGACGCGAATCGTGCGGTACTGATATGTTTGAAAAGACCAGAATCTTCGGCGTTGCCTACTGCATCCAGAAAAGCTTCTTCCCATGCTGCGCCACTGAGCAAAAAAAATCACATAAAACATTACGGTAAAGTATCAATTGATATTATAATTGATATTATTATTTATGAAGCTGTTTCGATACGAATCTGAAATAGATAGCCATTTGCTAAATCTTTTCGATTCGTTACGCTTGTCGAATAGACACTCGCTTCATTCACTTTGTACCGACTTACATAGCGTCCTGACGTTTGTTGTCGGCTGATATGAAATAGGCTAGTTGCACGGAAGGCACGGTCTCGATTGTCATGTCTTCGGTGATGACACTGCCGCCGAAATATACTGGGAATAAATGTGTATCCCAAGTCACCGGATTCAGCATCAGTGGAAAGGTTAAGTTCAGTTCTCGACTCTCGACCTCTCTGAAAAGATTCTAATGAAAATATAATTTTGAACTCGGCAACGGTTCGTTCGGTTGCCGCACTGACTTGTTACTTACGCAATCACATGGTGTAGACTCAAGATGTCATTATTGAAGCATTGATCCTGCCAACGAGCACAGACCTGCTCGTACGTAAATGATTCTCCTTCGTAAGTTGCTGTCGCATTCTTAATAACGTTGTCAAGAAGTTGCAGCTCGTCCCAAACAACCTTCCGTAACATATTACTATCACCATCTTTCGGGATAATTATCACGTGTCCGAATCGTCCTGGTAATACAATGTAGATCGCGTGAATAGTCATCAGTGATTGTTGTGATAAATTTTTAAATTATTTTTTGTAATTCTCACCTGGTCGGGTGATTCGTCCTACGTCGAAATGGTGGCTGTAATTTACTTTGAAGTATTGCTCGACTATGGCTCGTTCATACTTTCCAGGACCGTTTATTGGCGAGAACAAATATTCTGGATCGATCTCGTAGTGAATTTTTTGGTAGCCTGTGATGCAAATACAAGCCAGGAGTACCGGAATTATCACGAAGTATCCGGGATGTCGTCCGACTACCAGACCGACTTTGTGGAAGGCCCGGTTTAGCAAGTCGTCCACGCAGGTGAGAGTACACCGCATCTACGAGAAAATCATTCGAACCTGACTTCTGACGTACAACAGACTTGCGAAGTGCATAGAACAACTCTTAAAGTTCAGGTCTACTAATCATGCGAATACAAATTGCAAGATCTTCTACTTCGTATTATATTAATATTTCCTTGAATACAAAGAGATAGGTGTTATAACTTTCAATTAAGTATAGTTCGTATGTAGGAACAATTTTTAAATTATATTTACAAGTGCCCAAAAAGTTGAATGAAATCTTCTACGTACATATACGACTAGAAAGTCATACTAAGTGCCTGTACTATAATTGATTGCATGAAAAATAAAAATCTGGAACGGCGAACGGGTGATAAGTAAAAAGAAAAGAAAAATGAAACAAAGAATGAATTATAATTAATATATATAAATACAGGACATAACCTACATAACTTCAACAATTACTGGTTCAGGTCAAGCGTACGTCAGACGTCATTTATCTCGTGCAACGTTCGTGCCGAGACGCATGGCAAGAAGCTGGTTTAAGAAAGTTTCAATAGACACTGAATAATTCCTCCATGCGGAACTTCACGTTACACAGGAGAACTTTGTATTGCCAAGAAGTGGAAAACATGCCGCGAATCTAAGATGAGTTTCATGCCAATTACGAACAGGGAAAATCCTACGGTGAAAAGTAATTGAACGATTCTGAGGGTTCAAGGAATTGAATGATTTTTAATATGACGTAAGTCTTTTTTTTTTTTTTTTAATCCAGGTACATAAATATACCTGTCCATTAGACTTGCTTAGATTACTTTACGTAATGGTGGGAGGAACTGATTATAATTTGTACTCAACTGTCACGTTGTTACAAATCACATGATTACCATTACGTATAGATACTAAATTATCACTGCCTACTAATATGTATACGAAGTTGATACTGGGCCTTTGAAAAATCATGCAATTCTATAGTCACCGGCAATCAGACTTGTATCTATAATATGAACTCGGTTAGTACATAATGAATTGTAAATAAAACATATATCGTTAACCTTGAAAAATAAGAAGATTTTTCTTTGGGAAATTTCAAAATTTTATAAACGTCATTCCAACTGTACTGAAAGTCATTACAAGTTCGCTGCATGATTTGTCATCCTCTGTAATCCGACTACTGTCTCTCTAATGACAGTGCAGGATTGAAGTAATTTTTTTGTCCAGAAAGTCATTCCCAAAGAAAGAAATTTCCTTCTGGACCTTAAGGACTCATTTCCTCAAACTAAGCAGCTTGATCCGTGTTACTTAAATTAAGGCTCGTCTCCAGAGATTACGTATTTACTTGTATATATACATATATAGTACACATAGGTATTAATTACAGTAGCTTCCTTTCCCACAGAGTTCATATGATCATTTCATATACAACTGCCACATATCTTGAAAAAAGCTTTGATCCGTATGAAAATATAATTTTTGTCAATAAAATTTGCAAATCCGCACACGTATATAAAAGAATTGAGTAACATTTTATTTCCATATTAATAAAATTTTTAAATATAAAATTAGAAAACTCCGAATGTTTATTCCTTGTACGTACACAATTCTGAAGTTCATTTCATCACATAGTAGCCTTACGTGCTCGCACATGAACATTGGAAAAATGGCAGGTAAGCATATATGATCAAGCACGCTCTAAACAATTGCCAATCAATTTGTTAATGAATGAACATTCTGATTGACAATGAATGAACATGTTTCTCTACCAGGAAGTAAACAATGGGAAAATCCGCTCTTTGTATTAGTTTACAATAAAAATACGACGTACGAGGATCGACAAATTTTCAAAATTTCACGTCGGTCCAGTTACAAGGATAATAAAAAAAATATATATATAAATGGCCGCTATCTATAATGTCTATGCCAAACTTTCAAATGAACACGAGTTACGCGTTGCTGTAACGCAATGTCGAATGGGTTACGCGTTGGACCAGGTACAAGGATGTCGTTTTCGTTTGTCCTTCCGTTTCCTTAGACGGAACAGTACTCCGTCCCAATCACTCGACTACTGATAATGGACAGTGGCATAGCGTCCTTGTGATTTTAGCCAGGAAAATCGCCACGTAATTAGAAATCGATTCGTGATGAAATTGATGCTGGCGTAATCAACGTGTCGCCACGGACGTTAAGTACAAGGTTGTCGGAGAAAATATTAAGGAAAGTCACAGTTTCAGGTTGTCTGGATAAAAGTAGAAGACGAGTCCGTTGGCTTAATGCAAAATCCCATGTTCCGTGTAGACTCGATACAAGTGCTTAAGCCTTATGGAAAAATGGGAGTTACCGCAAGCAGTAGGAGATGCCGGTGACTGTCGAATGGACTGGAGAAAGTTATTTAACGTCATTAGGTAACCTGTCAGCCATGTTAGACGCGCACGATTGAATAACACTGGATACATGCGTAACACGCATTTCTTTCAATCAAGTTCGGCTACTATCAATGACGGTGGTGAGTAAAATAATTCGATTCATTGTTTTTCATTGTATGACCTATACTAAATCGTATCTTGATTTTATTTTGGTAACACCATTTATGGAACATGGAGGAAAGTTTATACTGCTGACCTATTGATCAGGGATTTACCTAAGCCAATGACTTCTTATGCTATATGCTAATTCATACACGTGTATGTTTCTGTGGCATACGTAATAGTTAAAAATTTTGACATTTGTCAAAATCGTTTGAATTGGTCAAATTACGAATATCAGACGCGTAATTAGTTAACGTTAATGAAACAATGGAGTAAAATTATTTTTTAACTATTTGCTATCTCTTAATTTTCATTTATCATCATATTTTTTATATTACTTTGTCCAATGACATTTTGTGTGCCGTTTGACACTCGCATTTTGAGATATTTTTTTTTACGATTTTTTATTTTTATACTGATAATTATGATTTGTTATCTTTCGTTCAACGCTGTGCTTACACTTGCTAGGAGTCATGTCATACGTAACCCTGTGGTACGGGAAGTGGCGTGGTATATCTATATGTATAAGATAATGCAGATTGAACGATACCGTTAGCGGACACGAAGCGGTATTCTAGACTTACTCATAGTTGCTGATATAATGTTTCTATATGGAGATTATAGTCTTATCAAAATAATCCTAAAAATGATGAATCTTAATAATCGCTATGTATTTGCTACTGGGGAAAACTGACTGGTATAGAAACAGAAGACGTAATGAAGTAATGACGAAAGTGCAGCCGATAATAGTAAAATAGGAAGTCGTTCCTGGTCACGGATTACTTTCACATCACATGCTGTGTTTATGCATCGATATCAAATTTTCCGTTTCGAGGATACGAGTGAACGAGGAAGATACTTTTTATTGATAAATATACTTTATGGATGATTAAATTCATGAATTAATTTACTGGCGCAATAGTAAATAATAGTATCGATTTATGGAATGCTAATACGATAATTTAAATTAATCGAAAAAATTTATATTAAATTGTCCAAGCGTCGAGTAAAATAATTATAAACTTTTCATCGGGGAATTAATTGAAGTTAATTAATGTATGTGTATTAAAGGGGCTGGTATAATGATATAATTTTATTTTAATTCTATCCGGGAGAAATTTTTACTCAGAATTTTGTCATAAATCGCTCCGAAGATTTATATGGGTTACTTTAGTCTCTTTTTCTCAGAAGCTTACGTCCGACAGGATGAAAGTGAGAGCGCAAGTGCGTGCACCGTAATGGTCAGGAGAAAATATGTGGTGGGTGCGTGAATGTACGTTGTGGACGCACCTGCACGTTCCAATAGGATTAGGGTTGCATTTAGTGGAGTTGTTAAGAAAAAAAAAAAAATCTGAACCCTCAAGATATAATGTAACTAGGGTCTTAGGAATGCAAAGAATTTTTTCGAGACGGTCCCTGACCATTTCGTAAGGACCAAACTGACCTGGGTTTGTCCATAAGTAGCATCCAAGGTGGCTGCGTTCACGTTCAAGGATTTAAAAAAAAATATAAAGCAACTACGAATCTACGTAACAATAAGATTTGCATGAATCGATCAAAAAGATTTGTTTATAATTATTTAACTTGAAATGGGTGGACTAACTTTTTTCATTGTTTATCATTATTTAATAATTATCTGCAATCTTCAGATAATTCATCTCTGTCAAATCGTATATTGCAGATATTGAAATTCTGTACAAAACATTTCTTGGCACTTTCAATTTCCCCTCTCGAAACTAGGAAAGTGAAGGTGTTTCTCTCGTTTCAATAGGAGCACTAGGTGCAACTGTACACTATCGAGTGCAACCGATGCCGAAGTACTTTCTGCAGTAAAATGTAAATTCCACAAAAAAAAGCAGTGACGCAACAAAGCGCGGATGCATTTACGTAAAATATTTTATCTTCGCGTTCGCAAATTAATTAATGAAACAGAGACTGCCTTGTGTTATAAATGACAATTTTTCTCAGAATTTTTTTTTACATACGCATCATATAAGGATCGATTAATGCATTAGTAGCTACAAATATCGCAGTTGCATACAAGTGCAAATATTATACTATTTATGTCGAATGCATTGCAAAACTTCTCGTTACAAGTCAGCGACGCTTGTTCCACGGGGAATCGTGGCAAGGTTGTCAAGTAGGACTTTTTTTTGTCAGTTGCGATTCGCGTTATTTCCACATATGTCAATTTTTTCATATTTTTCCATCGACTGGTTTGAACTTCACAAGATGGAGATATTATTATATTTACTGTTAGGATTGTATCTGCTTATGTCGGACGGATTATCCAGGGTGAATTTTTTTTTTAACAAAATATCAATTCGTTTCAATTCAATGAAACAACGTCCTATGTAACTCTATAGTCAAATCATCTGCGCAATTTTATTCTCGATCATATCACCTTTTCATTCGTTATATAAAATTTATAGAGAGGCACGTACATCCTGTATGAGCTTTACGTGATGATTAATTGGATACTACCCGCATTCAAATTTGATCCTCTTGTTAGAACAATACGTGTCTGATATCCTTGTGAGATTTTTCTAACACGATCAATTTCTATAGGTTCTTTCAAAAGTGTCATCTGTAATTTCTTTATTATGAAGTCCAAAAAAAATATACGACAGAACGAATGACACGCCTCGTTTTTTTATCAGTTCAAGCAGTGTGCCAGGTAAAAATAAATAATTACAAAGAAACCGATCTAAGTAAATTTTCATGATCATAAGTAATTTTAATATTCCTGTTCTACAACAGATTATGAAGTCAACTATCTACAAGTCGGTTGACAACCGCAGCTAACCCGTCACTGGAACTAGAATTCTGTATTAGCAATGATCTGTTGGAGAATTAGACCTTGCTGTAAGTATTTTTAAAAATATTTCTTTAAGACGATGCTGCTATTGTTACGAAACGTCAAATCCGTTCAGTAATTTGAGCGTGTTATGAACTTATATTAAAAGGAACATTTGCATTGTCATAACAGCAGATGGGATCCCTGTTGATATACACCTGTTTTTTCATACCAACTGACTCATTATGAAAGGAATTTTTGAATTCATATAGAAATAATTGCGGTAGTAAAAAATGAAGGTAGTAATCTCGCATGAACTATACGATGAACGCTATATAACATGTTTGTAATAATATTTATCTCTAGACTGTTTCATATTATTCGTATAATATTCTAATGAAACTTTTATGAACTATCAACGATATTTTTTCTCATCGATTTGTTCGTCACCTTCTTAACTAATTGTCCGCAGTTAATGCACTTTGCTTCCGAGCTAATTTTCAGCATACTTAATGTCAACGGCCTGCCACGTGTTACAGCAAATATAGTAAAAATAATTCACCTACTTATTTATGTATTGTGACGTGTTTGAATACCTTAGAAAAAAATTTATAAATTTCAATTTATAACGACGGGTGTTTCAAATCGAACAAGAATCGATGATGGATATGCAAATTAAAAGATGTTTAAAACATACATACTTATATGCCACCGTATATATCTCACCTTACTATTGACTGGAAATCAACGAAAGTCGACTTTCTCGCACACTTTATTTCACGAGCTCCAATACGCTTGACAGGTCGATCAGCCAATATCGACTTCCCAATAATCGATAAAAATTTAATCGGACTACAGTAACTTCATTTTATTCAAAGATATATTTAATTCACAGCATTAAGAGTTGGTTTAACCAGTATCATGATAATTTTTGAAAATTAATTAATGCCAAAATTTTAATAATGAATTTTATGATGACACCAAAAACTTTGCTGTTTTTACTCCATCTTGCTCACTTCAGTATTATAACACTTGTCGTTCGTCATTTAATGATGATTGACAATGAGAATGTTCGAACGGAATGAAGGGTGATGAGGTACTGAGCACGTAGTGAGCTTCTAGAACGACATGACTCTTCTAGCATTCGAGAGGCATCCACCACCATCACCACCACCACCATCACCACCACCACCACCTCGAAGAACGGTCAGAACTCAGAAACGACCGGACGGTCGGGACAGTCAGGACGTATCTTGCCGATGGTGGGGTTTTATGCTGAGGATCGTTGAGTATTTCGATGTAGGAAGGGGTCGAAAGGGCTTCATTACTCTCTTTACAGATAATGCGTTGCTGCTACACTTATCCAGTTTGCACTTCCGTATTAGTTTAGGCTACCTCCCTATCTATATTTAAACCTGTGGTTAAGCGCGCGTCGTTAACCCCGAGTAATAACGACGCCCGAGAACCTCGCATCGATTCGACAACTCGTTTCGATCGAAATCAACAGTAATAATTATTCGCGTCACACTTCAGCGAATAACGACGCATTCGTAAGATCGTCGTACGACGGTTACTATCGTAATTGTCTTGTGCTGTAATATATTTCAGTGAGTTTACGAACGCTTCTCTTTTTTTGGTTATGTACGCACTGCCGTTCTCTCGTGGATTTTATCAGATGTTATTCTTTTTAAATGGACTTTTATTTTTTATGCACTTGTTCCGGTAACCTCAAAGTTTCGGGAGATGTTTATGAATACTGTGATTATATAGGTTAAAGGAGAATCGGTTGATTGGACAGAATGCTTGGTTCCGTTAACGCCATCGGCTACTACTTGAATGTGTCCGATGGCGGCGAAATTGACCCACTTTAAATGCACTGACTTTTGTAGGATACGCGAGGAATTTTACTTTGAAAAAGTTTTATCGACTTTCGATGCATTTTATTTATCTGATACATTGTTATAGATCGATTTATAAGATTTTCATTTATTGTTATGGCAGCGGATCATTTTTTTTTTTTTTTAGTTATTTGATAATTCACATAATCCTAAGTACGTGTTTTGCACTGAACGTGCCGATATCGAAATTTGTTTGAACACGTAAAAGCGAAGAGATTAGATTACTGTGGTATGCGGACTGTACCAATGCATTTGAGGAATTTAAATATTATAGAACTGATAATACCCGAACGTTAAAGAATGTCTATTTGATAAAGAATATTAAAAGGATTGTCTTCAGCAAATATTATTTCATCGTTGATCTACGACTGATTCATGGTTTCACAATATTTTTATAAATTATTGCAACAAAAGTTTTTAGAAAAGCCCTATAATGCATACCTAAAAAAAGTGATGTACGAATCTCTTTCGAAAATGAAATTCAAGTTTGCGAAAAAAAAGGTTTCATGCAACAATAGTTTGTTACAGAATAGGCGGGTTAAAGGACGATCAAATATTTCAAAGGTCTTACCTGAACAGGTAGATGATTCTTGGAAAATTTTATTTTTGGAATTTTTCGAAAAGGGCAATTTTTTTCCAACGTTCTTTATGCGAAACGTCCTTTACGGATTTAGACAACATAATGATGCCACTTTGAAGTAAAGTAATTTGCTCCAGTTTTGAAACGAAGCAATGTCATTGTCATTTTCATGGAGGTTTCACGAAATATTGTCAATCTAAATGTATTATTCTCGTTTGGAAGATCATGCGCGCAGATTATAGCATAAGCGTCCTTCGCACGTTCCGACATAAGCAATTTTTGAATAAACTGCGTTACTTACGCCCAAGGCGATGACGTCATCTGGGCCAACATCATCAATCCCCCAATTTTTTCATATGACTAAATTAATTTTTATCAGTTCACAAAGTTATGTTTCAGTTGCGAAATGTCACCTTATTCCAGTAAAGGGTTAAACTCTATTGCTTTCTCCAAAATGTATTTCAAGAATTATATGTTACTTTCCCAAGGTACTTAAAAATATAACGGTATATCTAAGACACTTTCCTGCAAGATTCAAAATGCGTGCGTCATACGATTCTTCGTTTCTCCAAATATATACTATTATGTAGACACATTGCTTTCATCTCATTACAAACGTGTTCCAATTTTGCTCTACAAACAATTCCTACATTACCGACATTTATGAAGATTTCAAAATTGGGTTTGAGCAATAATTTTATTTACACGCGAAACATACAAGACATTCATTTTTTAAATAAATATAACAGATATATATTTTATGTCCGTGTCTCAATTATCAGGATTGAAAGAACAAAAGAAATTCTTATCGTTTACTTCAACTTAATTAGACTCCGGGGTACCATAGGTCAGAGGACGAAACTTTGTATTCTCGATAGACAAAACTGTGATAAAATTTGACGATAATGGCTAACGAGTGACGCAAGCTAATGTACATTGTCATGGCTTGTCACCTGTAAATATTTACTCCAAAAAGACGCGTTGTCCTTATTCCTCGAATCTAATGAAACTACAAAAAAAAAGTTCAAACCTAACTCTGTAATTACCAGCAAAATATAATAACCATTCAAAATCTATTTTTCTAAGAAAATATTAATTTCCTTACAAATCTTTCCAACAATAATTATTCATAACGACAAGACAAATAAATTAGTCTTATAAATTTTTCCATAATAATATATCAGGCATCCCAGTAAAACTGAACCTATTTTTTAATAGCAATATCCTTGCTCCTCTGATAGATCTGCATAATCATTAATTACAGATTGCGATAGGTCAGTCGACGGTATACAACCTTGGTAGACATAACCAAGATGTCCTGCCCTCGAATCTTCCTTTATGCAACTATGACCTGTGACCTACTTTTATCATCGATGTATATATTATCAGTCAGGATCGATTAAGCAGTTGATCGATCAATAAAAATATTTTTTTTTAAATTCAAGATTTATTATCACTGTTTATTCCGCTTTGCGAATTTCTAACGAAGATCTTCTTTTACCTGACACTCAACGGTGTCACAAACATCTGGCCTAAAATTATTCTCATAATTTTTGTGAAAGCAGATAATGGAGTCAGCAACATCATCAAGCTACATCAAGGGGACCGCCATTGTGATGTATGTAACAGTCATTCTTCTCTAAGTAGAACGATTAATTAATATATGTAACTTTAGCGAGTCTATTATAGTTATCAGTTAATAAACTCGTGCATTAGACCCATTTAATATGAGTAATTGGATAACTCAAACACTTAGAAGGCAGAAGACCTACGCGTTTACAGATGACAGTACAGATTAATAATCCAGCCATCTTATTCATTGTCGTCTGCTCTTACGAAGGCTGTGTATATACATATATATATATATATATATATATATATATATGTATACAAAAATAGACTAAGCCAATCATTTTCCTCCTACATAGTTTATGGCTGTGGCACGTATTACGATTACTGTTCTCATTCAAATAATTAATATTTACTCTTGGTATGTTTCAAGGATACATTTACCTACGTAAGAACTTGCACTGTCGATAAGCGTAATTTTCTCTCTGTAAGATCCAAGTGAATAGTGTTTTGTCAAAAATTGTATAGCTATGTCATACCGAAGTGATAACACGTGTGAAAACCTCATTACCCATGAATTTTTGACTGGATTGTAATTTTGAATGATTTCGTAAAGAATAAACTGTGATAATTGAAATTTCGTGCTGTTTATTTGTATATAATGTATATTATTACGCAAGGGTATATTGCAACCGTTTTGCCACGAGTTACAGAAGGACAGGTTCTTTCTTTATTTTTTTGCGACGTACGTCGCGTGGATTATAAACAGGGTCGAGTACTTTGGCGTTTCAAAATAGTTAATGGTTCTTTTTACAATTTTAATATATTAAAAAATAGTATTGTGTATGCAAAGTATCCGCTTACGATACAAATATGTTTTCTCTCGTTAATTACTATTCGAGTTCAGTGTCTCTAACGTCGTTGCTTATGAAAATAACAGTCAGAAATGTAAGTTAGGTTAGGTACTGTGTTTTAGGCTTTAATACGTCCTGACACTCGAGAGTGAAATTTTACGTGAAACAGTAAATTATTTTCCTCTTTTGGGATGACCGCGTTGACAAAAGAAGTTTGTCTACTTCGGAGGATGGATGATTCGTATTATTATATTTACTCAGGTTAAATCCGGTTTCCTACGGTGTCCGGGTGAATCGCATAACCACGTAACTGCCGTCGCGTTCAATTTTTTGGCTTTCCTTTCGCCCTCGACAGTCTAACCTCAATGGATGTACCAAGTATTATGGTGAGTTTGGGTCTTGTTTCTTTTCTGTTTCTCCTTTCGTCTCCCCCTCCACATTGGTGATATAACCATCTCCGTGCCTTACCTTGTATTGACTGCATAGCATAGCAGAAGTCAAGCATAAGCACAACTTTCTTCCGGATGGTCGGTGTCCGTATAATGACGACTGATTTCTTGTACGACTCTAGTTTTCTTATTTGATTCGTAGAAAAAAAAAAGAAGCGGTGAGAGTATCTTTATTATTATCGATTAAAAATTAACATTCCACAAAGAGTTGCATTTTAACATTTACGATGAACTGTAGATCCTGGTTCAAATTCTAGGAAGATACTGTTACTTGAAAATTGTGTATGTAACGTTACATACTGTTTAGGTGGACGGTGTACGAAAAATTTGTAAGCGGTGAAATCGTTAGCTTTCTAACTATACAAGTATATTTGACTGCCTTAATGAGAGCGATAAGGATACGGTTACAATTCGTCTGAGATTATGATCGCTGGAACGTATGTTGGATTTTACATGCAAAAATTTTATATCCCAGCGAAATTCCTGCTTTGAGTTTCCATTGTCATCGTGCTTCCCTTTTTCGTTATTTCGAGTGTGCAAAACGCCAGCTAGGTAGGCGGTAGCTATACCTTCTTGGGCACAGGTAGACTAGCATTGAACTTTTTGTACGGTGTATTGTTACTGGCTGACCGGTGATATTTTCCTTTGGTCCATATACTTCGTTCTACCGTGTATAAATTCTGAACTAAAAATGTAGTGAATTTTTTGTTGATATTATTTATCATTAAAAATTTGGATATTTTGTCGAGCAGCTTTTTGGCTGGAAAATGAGTTTGTTTTTTTATCATGCCAAAACTCTCATGTAATATTAAAGAAAATTGTTCTGTTAACCATACAATTATGTGTGACGAATATAATTGATATTTATTAAAGTTTCGTGGAAATACGTAATATACGGTACATTCGGTTAAAAACTTTCTTTCGTTACGTAAACGACCGTGACTATCATCCGACAAAGAATGGTTTTGTCTTGAACGAAGAAAATGATTGATTTTATTTTTCATGTCGGAGTCAACTTGATTTTAATTTCAATTAAATAGGTTCCAATTAAACTACGGATACTCACTAAAATTCAATCGTATTGCAATTTTATGCTCAGCAGAAATATTCTCGTGTCAGATTTATCAAATTTACAACCTAAGATCGGCATTATATATTGAAGTCCCATTCCCTATGAATCTCGAATCAGTTTGCAATACACTTGTTAGACTTTCTCCGTCGGCACTCTTCCAAACTGGAGAAAGTGAAGGATACCCATGATCCTCTAGAATGTACGCGGATGATTAAACACAGAATAAATTCGGATCTTGATATTCGTGAGCCCTTAAAGTCGATTAAACTCCGTGACTTCAATGAGGTATCGAATCAATTGCTAGATTTCTTTAATTACGCAATCATCGATTTACCGCATAAATAGAAATCAGGCGAAAACTTTTTTTATCCTTATCAAGTTGTATATTAAAATTACTACAGGTGTCGATTAAAAATATTATTTTTCGATAATATCGATATTGTTATTATCGTTGGCTACGTTGAACCAATATGCATTATCGATATTTATCGATAATCGAAATATTGAATTTTTCAACATGACGATATGCATGTACATTTTCATTCAAAATCTACAGGATCCATGTACCAAATTGAGTGACAGGAAATCAAGTTTAGGATAAACAGATGGAATTGCCTTCGAGAGATTGTCATTACTCTCCAACCAGCACCCACTACGTTGACGATTTGTATGGAAATCTGTGTGAGACTGTTTATCGGTATACCTATATATAGATATACAAGTGTTAATGTCCGCTGTACTTCACACTTCACTGAGATAAGTTGTCATTCGGCAATAAGGAGGGGAATAAAATTGGACTCTGTATAACACGTAGTATAGTATGTGTTTTTTAAAATGCATTATAGTTTATAATCTATAACCTCAATGCATTAAGATTGTGGATTACACAAAATAACTGTGTTATGTATTGGAAATTTGATAGTGAATTGTATGAACAAAATTCATTCAGCAGCCTGAATATTAATACGTGATGGCTTGAGTTAATGTAATATGAAGATTATAGAAGTGGGCTCAAGGTTAAATAATTCTCTTACTGAATCCCTTGCGTATTTATTATATCACAGAATGAATAATAAACAATGCCACGTACTTTGTACAAACTCTGTGACACACTTACAGACCTATTTAAGGTCACTCTATTGTTCTGTCGTGTAAGTGTATATTCTTTTATTACAAAATGAAGTTCCGAAATTTGAGCACTGTAATTTGATTCAGTTGTCACTTTGGTTTGTTACACCTTTTTTTGCGTGTATTTAAATATAGATATGGAATTAGAACGAAATCTGGTATTTGAACCATTATATGTGTAAGACTGACTGACCTTTTTTTTTTTAAATATATTATTGGCAACACATGAGATTTTTGCAGAATTCAATGGTTCAGAAAGAACAGCAAAATATTCTATGCATATTATTTGGCAATTTCAAGGAAGCCTGATAAATTGCATCGCGATATTGATTAAGAGAAGTTATGTGTGGTGATTGCGTTTGCTTTATATATGTAAGGCGTTTTACTTGAAAAAACGTATTCTTCAAACATAATTTCTTTTTCAAGAATTCATTACATTATACTTGCACCTGTCGTAAACATTGCTGTGCGAACTTCTTCGAAAACTGTCAATCGTTCACACGGTCGTTGATCTTAACTGGTGAAACAGTTTTGTAGACAAAGAAAGGCCAGTAGCTTTCCGGTTAACCAGTATTCGAATTGCGACTAGATTTCCGGAATAAATCAAGAAGATCACAAGTACAACTGTAGTTATGTATAGAGACAAGTTCTTCCAGCAATTTCTACCAGAAAATAAATGTAAACCAACTTTAACGCGAAACAAGTTCTTCAAAGGACTGAGTATTGAATCGCTAGTCACGAATATACAATAAAATTGTAGAACGGAAGTTTAGATGTCGTTGCCAACGTACTTTTGAACCCGTGACAGATTAGTTATTTTGAATTGTACATCGCACAAAATATAAAGAATTAATAATTCTAGTATGGAAAAGAATCCCATAGTGATATCAATAACAATCCTATCAATATTTATTATATGCATGCATTAGTCATGTTTTAATATCAATCTGCAATTCAAAGACAAAATACATAAGCAGGTAGAGAGATTTTGTGGGTATAAATGGAATGAATAATTGCTCATTTTCATTAAGTTGTCAATGTTTATTCATCTGTCATTACTCACAATAAGTTCTTTCTTTATTACGCTCTTGAGCTACAGATATCCTTTCTAAGCATACGATTAGCTCACAATGCTTAGTGTAAGGAAACATATCTACTGGTACAGCTTTTACTGGAACTAAAGGTTCACCAGCATACTGGTTAGAAGTTGGTCTAGCTAGATCAACTAAATTTCTGATTGCAGCCTTTGGATCACAGGCTATGTAAATCAGCTTCTTTAATTTCTTTGCTCTACGTAATGCGAGCAGAGCTATCTTATCTGTAATGTGAATAATAGCATGAGATTTTTTTTACTGTTTGGTGCAATTCATGTATCTTTTAAAGTGATACGTACGTAGACCAGCTCTAGGTGGATCTACTACAGCTATTATACCACTTTTCGAAGTTCGCTGTATTAAAGTATGCAAAATCTCCTCAGCTTTTCCAACAAAGAATTCGCAGTTGGTAATATTATTTTTGATGGCATTTTCTCTGGCATTCTTAATAGCACTGCTCACCATCTCAAGTCCCAATACTTCATCACAAAACTAAATAGTTGTAATATTCGAAATATATTTAAGAAATGCTAAGATATGTGGCACAATATATTTTAAAAAATGTTAAACCTTGGAAAAACAAAGACCAATTGTGCCAGTACCACAGCACACATCCAACAGGGCAATATCAGAATTAGGATCAGCCAGTTCTATTGCAGTTTTATAAAGTATTTCTGCAGCCATGGTGTTCACTTGAAAAAACGCTTCTGGAGATACATGGAAGGTCATATCTAGCAATTTTTCTTCAATGCATTCTCTTCCACTCAAGTGATCAATAGTACCACCATCTTCTCCACCAGCACTTCTACATGTTTATGAACAGCATTTTTGTTATATTCCAATGAGTCAATAATGCATATTTATCTGGCATACCTTAAACTTATTGTTTGAAAATACAGAGATGTCACTTTTGCTTCAAGACCTTTTCCATTTTCAAAATAATCTCGAATTTCTCCTTTTATTTCATTTAATTCATCAACTGATAAAGACTGTGGATTCATTCCTATTATCAGCATTAAATGATCACAACGTGTTGTTCTTGCTGTCACTTGCTTCCAGTATCCACTGTGATCAACTGGATTAAATGCATCATACTTTGACTTTTTGATAAATTCTTCACATATCTAAAAAAAAAAGAATGAAGTGTTAAATTCAGTTTAAGAAATAGTGAATGTCAGTTATCAGTTCATGGTCTACCATAATTGCTGATTTCATCCTTTGTGGAATGTGGCACAGATCCTGAATTGGTCCAACTGCTGTTGATCCAGCAGCATAGCTGGATATCCTAAAACCTATTATAGTTTCCGTTCCTTCAATATTTTTACCAATAGTAAATTCACATTTATTTCTATAGCCCTTGATTAACTCTGCACTACGTATTGTTTGCAATTCACAAGGTAAACCATGGTGAACACTTTGTTGTGAGTTTATCCATTTGGCTAAACTCTTGTTCTCTTTGCTTATTTGATGTCCTATCTTTAACAACGTTCCTCTCATCTCTTTTTGTTTGAGTTCAAGCTAAAATTAAGAAAAATGGATGTATATTTTTTACATTAACTATGATTATATAATAGTTACCTGCTCAGTATATGGAATATTCCACAGAGGGACTGTAGAGTTTCTGACACGTTCTGAAGGTGAAAGAGCTTCATCCCCTTCATCAATTTTTGATCTTTTATTATTGCAGTCTCCTTGTTCAAGTTTTCTTTTAATAAAAGGATCAGGTGCTGGTTTTGCAACCTAATTAAATAATGCATAATTATAATTGCCCATCTCAATTCATATATTTATTCATGAATATATACCTGTGCAGTTAGCTTGTGATTTTTCCAAGAAATACCATTTATGGTTGAAATTGCTTTGGATCTACTTTCCTCATTACGAAAGGATGCATATAGCCAGCTATTGTTTTTTTTTGGTGGCTTCACTTTGCAAGTATCAAGATTAAGTTTCTCATTTAAAAATTTTTTGAATTCTCCCATTCCATAATGTTTTGGTAATCCTCGAATTTCAATTTTATACTTCTCTGAAGTAAAATCATTTCTATCAAGATAGGCATATGGATTGTTGTCATCTTTTAAAGCCTCCTTTATCTGTGGTATTTCAGCTGTCTCCGATTCATCCATTATCGTTAGAAATTACTTTATTCTGCAATTAGAAATATCTTTTTAATGCACTGAAGCACTGTTTAAAAAAATAAGTATTAGGTATAGTTAGGTTAGGTTATATACCATCAAAGAACTGTATCCACCACGTGCATAGCAGACAGAGATGAGTAGGGAGATGCATAACGCTACGGTTTTAGGCGATACCAAAGACATGGCGCTAAATCGTAGCGGCAAGTTTAGGAATAGGATTCTGTGATCATCGTCTCCGTCGATAATGCATATCCCGTGGTAGCCGAGCTCAACGTGATCACGGACGTATAACTTTGCGGTCATTCGTAAATAGAGAACTACTTCCCTATGCTTATACTTGTGTTGGGGGTTGTTTTTTGAGGCCAAAGCGTGCAGCCCAAAAATAGAAAAGATTTGAAAATTGAAATTTATAGTATGATAGATTTTTATAATGCATAAAGAACAGAATCCAAAGCAATTGAACTTGAAAAACATAAGAAAAGCATATAAGGGGGTGGTTTTTAAGAAAGGGTGGTCCGATTTAATTGCAACTAGACGTATTCGACAGCCCTTAAATAATCTAAGACCTAAGACCTAAGTCGATTTCTGACCTAATACATTCTAACCTAAGTTGATTTCTGACCTAAGTTGATTTCTGACCTAAGTTAATTTCTAACCTAAGTTGATTTCTGACCTAATTAGATTTCTGACCTAAGTTGATTTCTAACCTAAGTTGATTTCTGACCTAAGTTGATTTCTAACCTAAGTTGATTTCTAACCTAAGTTGATTTCTGACCTAAGTT
>JASANN010000004.1:862118-933360 GCA_031762395.1 Calameuta pygmaea | reverse complement strand
CCCCCCCCCCCCCCCCCCCCCCCCCCCCCCCCCCCCCCCCCCCCCCCCCCCCCCTCGTGAAGGAAAGGAAGTTGGGCCGAGGTACAAGGAAAGCGCAAAAGGGGTAAGGTAAGTTAAATGGAAAAGGTCTACCCCTAGTCGATATTTGACGCTATAACATCCATCCGTTCCCACCGAGCAAGCTCAGCGGATTAGACGTAAGAGACCCCGACAGCCATTGATCACATGCGCCAAGCTATACGTTCATGATCACGTTCAACTCGGCTACCACGGGATATGCTTTATCGACGGAGATGAGACCACTAAATCCTACTCCCGGACTCGCCGCTACGATTTAGCGCCATGCTTTTGGTATCGCCTAAAATCGTAGCGTTGTGCATCTCCTTACTCATCTCTGTCAGAACCGTCAGAACATATCTTCTTTCTCCTACCATGGGTCTATGGCGTTTGATTCCTCGTCAGTCCTCGTGTTTCTCGTGCGGGAATTGTTAATATTACATTGTTTAGAGCAGTTTTTGTGTCAAATATGAAGAGATTATCGGAAGAAAGGACTAAACTGGTGTTCGAAAAACTTACAAAATAGTGAGTATTTGATATTATTAACAAAATTTTTAATGATTCTGGTAAATACCTATATACTATATTTCATATGATTTTGTTTTCAGTTTAGGAGACAATTTAAAAGTTTTGATAGACCGACCAGATGGCACTTATTGTTTTCGAGAAAGAAAAGACAGAGTTTATTATGTGTCAGAGAAAATACTGGCTCTCGCGAGTACTGTTGGTTCTGATCACTTGGTAAGCTTAGGAACTTGTTTTGGAAAGTTCACTAAGTCAGGAAAATTCAGACTTCACATAACCGCTCTGAATTACTTGGCTCCTCATGCACAGGTATATTCATATTAGACATTATTACATATTGGTCCATGTCAGTCTTATCTCAATATACATTTTACTTGCAGTATAAAATTTGGATAAAACCTTCAGCGGAACAACAGTTCTTGTATGGACACCACATTGCAAAATCTGGTCTAGGTAGAATAACAGAAAATACTCCACAGTATCAGGGAATAGTAGTGTTTTCTATGAACGATTTGCCATTGGTAAGAATCGTTAGATCAATAACAAACTGCAGCTCTAACTGGTTATTAAATTCTTCAATGAATTGCAGGGTTTTGGAGTTACGAGTAAAAGTACAGCAGACTGCAAGCATGCGGATCCAATGGCAACTATTTGTTTTCATCAGGCAGACATTGGAGAATACATCCGATCTGAAGATACACTACTTTAGTTAAAATATTGTATATTAGGGTATTATAATACATAAGACACTAAAATAATTGGTGTGCTTATTGAGACATGTACCTACAGTGTATATTCCTCCAAAAGAACTTAAACACAAAGGATTTTATATAATTTAATTTTGTATAATGTAATATAACGAAAAGTACAACTAACTGAACTTGTCTTGCTTTATTCACGTTAGTGCAACTAGATTTGTGTCAGTCCGAATACAGCTATTTACTTTGAACGGCAACGGTTCCACAGACAAAAATATCCAAGAAGATGGAATCCGGTGTAAATGATCAACATGTATAAAATATCTATCCAATAATTCGCCTCGTCAAAATCATAACGATTAAGCACTTCGGATCCTTCGGTAATGCAGGGTAGATCCGAATTGGTTGTTTCGCAAGCTGTACGAATAAATAATATGATAATGGAGTATACGAAAGATTATACTGATTTATATAACTTACAAATATTATGTACATCCTTCCATTGAACTATACTGAGTGATTCAGTCGAATGCAACAACCAAGATATATACTTGACCCATTGCACGTATATTGGTAATGAACTGGAATTAAAGACACATAATATTACAAAATATTTTTTTGAATGATAAAAAATTTGTAATTACCCCAGCCTAATGAAAGGACCCATGGTGATCATAAGAATATAATCAAAGGGCACCAGATAAGCCATCGCCAACGGTACGCTGTCGAATGCAGCCGAAAAGAAGAATCCTATGAAATGAATAACCATCATTTTAACTCTCTGGATCTTAAAAAAAATACGTACCACAAGCTGTGGAAACATTCATAGTGAAGGCTACGACGACAAGCGTCATAGAAAATGCTTCTATAGTATTGCGTAATCCTGCCATCCAATAGACGATCACAGTGAATAAAATAGGTTCCATGATGAGTCCAGGCATCTAGAATTGGGCCACACAAAATGATAAAAAATGAGTGACAATTTCATACTGTATACAATCGGTATAAACTTACCAAAGATATCACCCGGGCCAGATAATAAAGATGTACAGGATACATGCCAGATCTGTATTCCCTTAAGAAAAGTGGTAATTCTTGAGGAAGAGCCGAAAGTGTTCCGTACATCGGGAAGAATGCATTCTCCGAAACCAGAATGAAGATTACACCCTGAACTGCCTGGATGCCTCTCTGATCGAATTTAACCGCGCCCACGAAGCAGAGACCGGCCATTGTTGCGAGGCACTACGCACTCTTGCCCTTGAAGGAACACGTATCTCTTTTATTAATCACGAGGACTTACCAGCTTTTGAAGAATCCTCAGGAGCTGCACAGAAGGATCGCGTACTACCTGAAGAAGACCTCGATGTGTCAACCAGTAGAGTCGCGAATGCCAGTGTGGTTCTGCGCTACAGAATCAAAATAAATGATTACCATATGTCGAATAATAACAATCAGATCTATCTTCAAGGAAGAGAAAATATTATTTAAATACTTACAAATTTCTGTCATCCTGGAGATTCTTTCTCCACTAAAATACAATAATAGAGTTTTATGAATGCCCTTAGTCTAATTACCAGTAAAATATACCTACGTCATATGATTGAGCAATGTGCAATTCCAATTGCAAAATTACGTCGAGTTCCTTGCAAGCGTCGCTTGTCAGGTATGCATCGCATATCCTCTGCGCGGTTCTCCTGCAACTGTCTTCATCTCTTGGAGCAATGGCCAATGTCGCCACTAAAAAATCGGCTGGATTATAACTGCGGGGACACTCGTAACCTTGACTGGAAAGATGAAAAAAAAAAAAAAAACACGAGCATTATATTTCAAAACATTTTAGATGATAATCTAGTTCAACGTGCGTACCTTGCAAAAAAATTGAGAGCCTGAGAGCTAGTGCCAGAAAAAGCTATGCGTCCATCAGCCATGAGGATTATTCTTTGGAACGAGTCAAAGGTCGCAGAACTAGGCTGATGAATTGTGCAGAGGACAGTTCGATTGCGTGAGGCAAATGAGGTTAGTTGAGACACAAGGACGCTAGCCGAATGTGCATCAAGACCCGTCGTTGGTTCGTCCAGGAAGAGAATCTTGGGATCCGTGAGCATCTACAGGGAAAGCAACGTAACGTAACAACATGACATAACGTGTCTTAAGAAATCTCAAGTAAAAAAAAAGTGTATTATTTTTCAGACACCCGGTGTACACATTTCTGTCTGCCCCCTCTCGTACAGAGCCGTTGTGAACGAAAGCTTTAAACCTTTAAACTAATTTCTATAATACTGACTACAGAGCTTAGGTCGATTGCGCATAGTTGCGCAATAAGTTTTCTCTACGCGAAAGTGATTCTTGTAGCAGCTTACTTGCTCTAAGGCCGTTGTAATGTTATCGAATGTCTACCTGTTGCTCGAGGTGAGCTGGCGACACGACAACACCCCGATACGCGTTTTATTTTTCAAAGAAAACAATTCGAATGACATACTTCAGTGGCGAATGCTAGTCTCTTCTTCTCTCCTCCTGATAAAACCTTATCGTCAGCACCGTCGCTACCAATTCGTGTATTTCGTTTACATGACAGGCCCACTTCACGGAGAAGACTGTCTATCCTTTGTCGAACTTCCGATGACTTTATTCGCCGATCCAGCTTCATGCGTGCCTGTTCAGCGAATGAATTATGAAGTTATAATTCCTCGTAAGATCTTAGGGATTAGCTGTAGTCAGTAAAGTAAAAAGTATTTTAATAAATATTTTTAACAACTGTACCATAAAGGTTAGATGCTCCATGACTGTCATAGTACCGATGAAGATATCTTCTTGATGCATGAAGCTGCTATGCTGTCTCATATATGACGAATCCACAAGACGTCCGTTAACAAGAATATCACCGTGGACAATAATACCAGCTGGGGTAAAATCGTCACCGTAAATATACATGGGATGAATGGGGATTAGAAATGTATTTAATAATATTATACAATTGTATACGAAATGACAATTGGACATTTCGAATATTCACTTACGGGCCGTTCTAAACGCCAAGGCCGTCATAAGTGAAGTTTTGCCTGCACCGCTGATTTTTTTGTTTGGAAAAAATTAAGAAAATTCATAATCGGTAATTAATTAATTATTACAATTCGTAATTATGAATAATTACCTCCCACCAAGAATCGCCGTTAGATTTCCAGATTTCACTGCACCGCGTACTAAATTTAAATTCAAGTAAATCTTCCCGATAGAAATGATTTGTCTTATTTCATACGTTAGCACTCACCATTGTTTACCAGCTGTTTCGAAATTTGATTTCCACGTGATGTTGAATAAATACAAAGATCTCGCCATGATAATGTCGTTCCTGTCATTTCAGATATTGCAGAATACGACTCGTGTCGCATTTGGGTTCTGTCCTCCGGTTCCTGGAGTATATCTTCCATAGTTGTTCACCTTTAAACGCTATCACTAATACCTGACAATGTTATCAGTCAACCAGTGATACTTTTTTCAATAACAAAGCAACCACGATTTAAAATTACAAGTCGTAATCTCACTTTAAGATCAACTTGTGCGCGTACAGCAATAACGAAGAAACCTTAGCGACGAAAGACGCGCGCAACTGCGATCGGTCGGTTAGTCAACGACTATCTGAAGGGTGAGGGCTTATGGTTTGAGATTCTCTGGAAAGAATAAACTCGTGTGTGGTGAATGGTAAGTACATATATGGTAAGACACCATATGATTCGCTCAACACCTTTAGTATAGTGACAGAACTAGTTAGCATCTGTGTTTGAGGGAGTAGTTCATATATAACTGATATATGCATATCGGTCCATATACCATATATTAGTATTTGTAAAAAATAAAAATATCTTATTATAATTTAACAAGAAATTTCGTAACAGTTCTGATAAAAATTGTCAACATTTTTTTAATGGCTTAATAATGATTTTCTCTCTCTTTTTTTTTCATAATATATACTGTCTTCCTGCGTGCAATGTCCTAAGGCTCGAAATATCTTCCTTCCGAGAAGGGAGTGTCGGATTATATGGTAATCGAAAACCGAAACCCTATACGTTCGATATGTTCGACGTTAGACGCCCTAGACAGCGTATTAACGTGGTAACGCTTCACCGCAGTAGGATAAACACGTAGGTGCAGTATTGAATATATAATCTCAAATGAAAATTTAATCTAAGAATTGTAATTATGAAATCATATTTATTCATTTTTTTTTACACGTAAAACTTCACCTTATGCTTATAATATTCTTGTAGATGTTGATTTAATAGTTAAAATAATTCAGAATCTTGTTTAACATGTGTCTCTTATTTCCAGCTCAATCTTTGAAGGACTTCCGGGCTGTCAGGGTGAACCATTTTTCTATGCGTGGTCACACGGTATATATTTCAACTGGTTTCTTCTGGGATACCGATACCACGCGCGGTCACACTGGCAGGAAACGTCCATAGAAAATAGGCGTCTCAGGTCACCACTTATGGTTAATTTGTATACCGATATTGTAAATTAGCGATGAAGAGGATTTAGGAAAAAAAAAAGGAGAGAAGGATTGCTGACTGAAGAAATTAATACTCAGGATCAATATTCTTAACATAATTGTGATACATAAACAAATACTTTATTTTTTATTGAGCCCACGTGCGTTGTAATCTGTAAAATCGATATTAATAATTATCGTTGCAGATCCGGAAATCGATCCAGAATAATTTAGAGAAGACATAAAAAAGATGACTCCTTCTTGATGGCGATGACGATGGCAGGTTTAATCGAAGTTGCAAAACATTTTCAATGATTACTTCTTATGGAACGTTTTAGAAAATAGAGCTAGAAATGCTAAGAAGCGGAAGGCTATGATCAGAACGACAAGGCTGCCCACATCCGTCCAAAAATCTTCCTGGAAAGATAATACGTGGTTCAGATACCGATTTTGGTGTCAGGTAATCGATACGGGTTAGATTAAAAATGAAAACATTGATCGTACTTCGAAAAAGTTGAATGTCTGAAGTACTACGTGACCTGTTTTTGGACAGGTGGCATTACTTCGTGTGCATGCTATCGATTCCACTTCCGACCATTGATTAATAAGTAACGCTTCATTTCCGTATCGGAACCATGAGAGATAAGAGAACCACGTGAAGTACGTTGGTACAGACCTGATGATTAAATATCTAATTATAAATGTGTTGTTGTAGATAATAAAAGGAGCCATGACCTGTATTTTTCATAATACTCACGCTGTGTTCAGAAAGAATCCTCCAAAGAGTAAAAATGGTATAATAACGGGTGGACCTATTGACAGTGCCATTGATAGACTGCTGCTGCTACAGGAGATGAGATAACCTGAAATTAAATGTTAATGCAATAATTTTTTTATCTAATCAACTAGGATAATGCATATATAATTTAATCCTACCAAAGGAAGTTGACACGTTAGCTACGAGTGCGACGATCAGAGTAGCGATGAAAAAGTGTTTGAATCCTGGACAAAGTCCTACCATGGGATACGCAATCATAGTAAATATAAAAGGTACGGCGATAAAAATTGGAGCTTCCGCCAGTGTTTTGCAAATGAAGTATATATCAGTTCGATACATCCCATTACGTTGCTCTCTCAGGAATATTGGCAATTCCGCACAGAAGACCTACGTAATTGAGCAAACGATGACTCTTTGTAACTTTAAGACATTTTTTAAATCATTTTCACGAAGTTATTACACTCACGTGGATCACGGCAAAAACGTTCTGGAACGTCATGTTCGTGAGAAAAATGTAGAGAGCACCGTTTATGTTCATCACGCCGTCTTGATCTATTTGCTGACCGAAATAAATGACGCCAACAAGAAGAGACACCATCTGATGCATAAAATACCATTGGAGTATATAATATTTTTTAGTCATTTATGATACTCGTGATGATGTTAATTAACATTATACTAACGACCGTCTGTAGTAGTCGCACTTTAACAAGGATCGGTTCTTTGATCACCGAGAGCCAGGAACGCCAAAGAACTGCTCGAAATTGTTCGCACCAAGAGGCTTTGTACGGCGAACCTGAACTAGATTTTTTTGTAACGGAGTCTCTTAAGGAATCTTCGAAATCTCCATGAACTGCTTCGGCTTCAAGGGCGATTTTTATGCCTTGTTCACTGCGCTGGAACGTGTCGCAGACCGAATTTATTGCATGTCTACAGGATACTTCTCGACCTGGTACCACTGCCAGTATTTGGACAAAGTAATCAGCCGGATTATAATTGCTTGGGCACGCTGCTCCTAATCTATGGGAACAATAGAGATTCATATTGATCAGCTGCCAAGCTATGTTTAAATTAATTCACTTACAATTAAGTGGTTATGTGCTACTCACGTCTTAAAGAATGCACATGCTTGCTCAGCGTTACCCATAAAAGCGACCCTGCCTTCCGCCATTAACAAAATTCTATCAAACAATGCGAAAAGCTCAGAAGATGGTTGATGCAATGTTGTAACGATAGTCTTTCCTCGGGCTACAAATAATTGAGTTATTGATTAAAATAATAATTAATAAAATCAGATAAGGTTTTTACAAAATTTACCGGTCAGAGCTTTCAGAACGGATACTACTTGATGTGCCATGAAGGAATCCAGACCGGAAGTTGGTTCATCGCAGAACATTAATGGAGGATCAGTCAGAACTTCTGACGCGAAGGATAATCTTTTCATTTCACCACCGGAAAGGCCCTTTACACGTCCTGGTATACCGATTATTGTATTTTTACATTTCGTCAAAGCCAACTGAAATTCATACCTAGCTATGTTACACCTGTACTGATTTAAGCATCTGTTTAAGATATTAAAAAAAGAACAATTGAAACTTGTTCCTGAATCATCAAAAATCTCTCTACCTCGGATATGACTTCGTCAACTCGTTTGGTGCGTTGTCGATATGGAATATGCCGGTCCATACGAAGCATGGCTTGAAACAAAAGATGTTCCTTGACAGTAAGAGTACCAATAAAAAGATCATCCTGCTGTACATAAGCCGTCCTTGAGGTAAGAACGGTAGAAGTAACTCGACGTCCATTGGCAGCCCTGATTCCTGATACAGTGACTCCACGACCAGAACGAAAAGTCAATGCATTGAGTAACGTAGTCTTTCCAGCGCCAGAAGAACCCATGATGACGAGTAGTTCGCCCGGATACGCCACTCCGCACACTGATGATTAACATAGCAATTAAAAAGAATATAGATAAACAAATTATAGTACTCACCATCTTTGAGTATGTGCTTCTGCTCAACAGGTCTCTTTCCTTTGTAGATTCGTTTCCAAAATCGATCCTTTTTACCAGATACGTAGACGTTAATGTCACTCCAGGTGTACGTAATCTTATCAGGCATCGCGACACCTTGATGTTTGGTGGATGATGCTACAGCTCCTTCGGTGGCCATTGCTTCCATTCTAACACAGTCTTCTGGGCTCCTACCGGCGTAAGCCACATCTTTTCCATTCCCGTAGCTTTCCTACTTGATAATAGGGTACAATTTTATTTTTGAGAACATCCTATACTTCTCTACATCGATTCAGCGTGCATTGAATTTCTAATCGAAAGGGAATGTACGCCGGTGAGTGCCGCACTGCGTTATATAAGATGACGACCTCGATCGTTATGGAATGCCGTCAACTAAATACGCATGGTGTAATTACCAAGATACCAATAATATGTATATGGCAGTAGAAACACGAAGTGAATCGATTTTCCAATATGGATAACGTTACTTCCACCATCGAGCTTTACAGAAGCCACGAAAGTGTCTCTTCCGCCATGGGGCTTCATCTTCGCTGATCAGACAATTGGGCCGACGAGGTCAATGGCTACTAACGATCCCCGATGATCCGACTAACTTTATATGAAAGTAAATAAAAATTCACTGCTCATTTACTCGACATCGTGCAGTCAATACTGTGATAAATTATAATCTGAGCCAGGTGGTGCTATATAGAATTATTATTATTATTATTATGTGAAGTAATACTCACAAAAGTCACTGAATGATAATTAACTCGTTGCTTACTACCGGTGGCAGTCAGCAATGCTGATGCTGATCCACCGGAAGGGGTTGTAGATATCAAAGGTTCCGTTTCGTCTGTGGCCGTCATAATCAATCCGATGGATCCTTTCCAAGCGTGTAGAACAAGAAAGAAATTCACTATTGAACCTTTTACAAATGGCTGTACACTATCAGAGAACTTTATACTCCCCTTCCTCTGTAATTTTGATCTTCGTCACTTTACTTCTACATCCTCATCGCGTTTCACTCTCTCAACACTATCGTTCGGTTATACAATCGTACAAAGTCTCATGAATCATGCTCTTGTAATCTTTTTATGCAAACTATCCGAGTCATGTAAACAGATGTCCTTAAAGGAGAGTGATAATATATATCCAACGAGGTAGGACAGGCAATTCACTCGTACATCAGTACCATAAATTTTCACTGGCCTAGTCGAACACTTTTATATTTTAAACTGAGCTTTAGTGACAGAAGGATTTAAATCTTACTTAAAAAACCAATTGTATTATTAGTTTTATTTCGATAAACGTTGGTAACACCTAAGTAAGAACAAACTCGATAACGTACTGTAACATTTAGTAGACTGGGCTTTGTCTGATAACATTCACTCTATCCTTTATCTGAGCTGCGTGTAATTTAAAGTCGCGTACAACCTCACACCTTAAATATGTATTTTCAGCAGAGACGAAGAAACACGGAGCAGCACAGACTTATGCAACTTTAAGTTACGGGATACGAGGTGCCCTCTTGCGTAAGTGCATCAGCTATCACGCCAGGTTCTACGATCACTCGCGTCCCAGGAACTTCCACTGGGAGAAAAGAAGTTTGTCACCAGGTAAGGTCGTCCAGTATAATCCTTAAGGTCGTCGTATAACGACTGCTGTAATTATTTTTTCTTCGAACACTTCAACTCAAACTTCTACCGTGGTTCTAAGTTCTAATTACTGATAAATGTAAGTGCTCGTTATTATCCGGCATTCGTATTACATTCCGCCAAAATACGTTAAGCTACAAGCCCAATTATTTTATAATCACAATATTAAAATTTTTTAAAGATTTACAGTCAGATAAAATTTCCTATGCAAACCTCTTTGCATTTATTTATTGCGAGGGAACGCGATGTTTGATTTACTTATATCACTGATAGCGCTGAGCGTCGCGACGCCCAACGCGTTCGCAATGTGACTGATCAGGCAACACAGCCCAGTTTCCCCATTGCTTTCACTCGCATAAACCAAGCTTGCACATACTTTTTATTCTTCTTTTTCTCTCGCGTTACTCACACCGTTCGCACTTGGCCACTATTGGTTCTTTCTTAATGAAATATGCGCCCACTCATTTACGTGTTTGCCTTGTTACATGATCTAATCCATTGGATATGCTTTATTTATGTGCCATCCGACTCTCAATGGATCTCTGAGGTGTAAATTATTATCGCGCAAGGAATCAAGTAAACAGGAGAATATTTAAAAAGGAAGTACGACGACAGCGACATTATCGTAGTACGATTTTATTACGATCGTCCTTACAATGGTTTTATAAATAACGTTGAAATACAGTAAATTTGGTAGGTTTAAAAGCTAAACGATATTTACAAAGATAGTCGGGGGCAGATATAGAGAGTAATCGCGAGTTCTTCCACTCGCGTGCTTCGTATTTTTTTTTTTCTTCTTCGCTGTCTTCCTGTACCTATGCGTGATTCGAACGGTTGTATAAATGAATATTGAAAATGATTGGCCTCGTCGAGTCACAATAATTATTTTCCTATTTCGTTCGTCTTCCCTTTTCATTTATCGTTTTTACTTAGCATCGCTACATTTATTTACTATAATTAGTCTTTCTCGACAGCTCCGACACGGTCATCCTAGTCCTGGCTTTAAAGAGGACGGCTGATGGACACGTGGAACCTTTTACTTTTCATCTACCGATTTCATTGTTTATCTTTTTCTTTATACTCATCTCGTGTCTCAACGTCCAAGGGAGTCTCGTTACTCCCCGCGGCTTGACACGTTATAATCTAATCTCTGAAGAGAACAAAAAAAAAACTCTTAAAACTAGGAACTTCAAGTATTAATTCGTATCTAAAGGTCAATTTGAGACGCCATCTTTAATTTCTCGTACTCGATGAAAATCGTACGCGCGCCAATGTTGCAGTACAGCAGTCTAGTTCCTTCCGTACAATTTTGCAATCAATACCCGCGACGAAGCTCATTGACACCAATCCAAGAAGATGACTGGATCCATCCTTACATAAATTGTCAATTAAATCAAGCAACGACAGATGATTTATAAAGAACGTGGGATACCTGTCTTCTTGGGTGTTATGGGTACTTGAGAAACGAGTATGACGACGGTAGCAAGCGGTGACGATGACAATGATGACAGAACGTTACATACACTGAACTTGCTTAAAGACCGACAGGATATAAATTGAGCGCAGATTTTTTAAACGTACGAACGAGCACATTGAGAATTCGTCCCTCGACTTAACTCCGCGATTAAATTAACTAATAAGCTCGCGGCTTTTTTTTTCTTCTCTACGCACCGCATGTGCATGTGCGTGCTCTGGTCGACGTTTAATTTCTTTTTTTAGCATAACAATAATAACAATAATAATAATAATAATAGCGGCGACGATACAGTAGCGGTATAATTATTTTTCGACTAACATATAATGAACAGTGGAATTGCATTGCATTTGGTTGCATTGCCAGGAAATCAATGCGCATTGTGAAGCCGGTACACACTTGGCGATATCAAATTCATTAATGCGCATGCGTACTGGCTAGTATTAACTAATGAGAAACAATGTAAAGCAATGGAAAATGCGGAAGTGGCTGAAAAAAAAGGTATAGTTTAAATGGAACGGTCAAGACAGATACGGTTTTCAGCGCAATGGCTGTTACAAGTAAGAGAGGTGAAAGGTCAGACGGATAGGGCAGGACCACGTAGATGCACACTAGGCGCAGGGCTAAACGTACAGGGAAGTAAAATGATCGGGCAGAATAGAAAAGACACTTTGAAATCCTAAGTCAGTTCTCGCGTCGATCAGCATCCTGTACGATATGTACCGTGTGCGTCAGCAGATGCGAACATGTTTTTTTTTTCTTATCTCACGATGATTCGCGCCAATGTAAATTATCTATGTCTTAATTAAAGGATTAAACCTATCGATATTGGGTAAATTAACTAGCGATACACGATCCATCTTCTTGCATCTATTATGCTTATCCTTTTTCTTGTATCTATTATGCCTACCATTAATAAACGTCTAGTTGACACATTCTTGATTGTACGAATCATTGAGTGACTACTGCTCTGTGGCGGTAATGAAGATTGGCGAGGATAGGATGCGAGTGGGTCCACGCGCGAGGAGTCTGTCCAAGTGAAATTGCAAAGTAGATTGAGAGATGGGACGCGGCCGAAATAATTGAGACGTCGAGGACCTATGATAGTTTAGGAACAATAGTGTATAAAATTAATGAGGATTATGAGACGGGATGCTCGCGAACATGGACCCATCCGAAATCAGATAAATGACAAGAGTAATATCTAGTGGACGTCGCGCGCCTGCGAATTGGCTTCGCGAAAGAAACGCGCGATGTGCTTAAATGAGTACATATTGCTTTGGGTTATCACATTGCCATTAGGTGACTGAACATACGCGTTATGTATAATCTGTCTTTTGAAATGTCCTACAGTTTCCACGGGAAAAAGATAAAATACTTCGCTACGTAGTATCCGCGAGGAATTTTTTTTTACTCGCTCAGCCAAAATATAGTTTCATGTCGAATACAATAATAAAAAAAAAAATTAAAGTAAAAAAAAATATCTTTTGCCTCTCGCTCAATAGCTCAGTCTTTGTGATTTCGATTAAGCTGAATGAGATAAGGAGAGATGTAGGTTTGAATTTGACACATGAATTTACTGTTTCCCGGTTGCTTCTTCGGTTTACTCGTACTCTCAACATGCAGAACTCGGCCGTCCTTTCGTTCGACGTATGCTCGTGCACGCATTCGAACATCGTCGGCACTATGAAATCTTGGGATTATGATATTGTCCGTAATCACTAGCTAATCGTAGAGTTTTGTTTAGGGTTTAATCGGGACAGTCTTCTTACCCTGCGCGGCACTATAAATCGCCAATTCACGTGGTTTTGTTGTTTTTGGACATATTGTGCGACGCCCAATTCAACGAGGTTTTCCATGAGTTGCACAAAGCTTCGTCGAATTTACTTCTAAAATGCAGCTGTGCTTCGTTCTCCGACATCTCCAACACCTGCACGTAAAGATACACCAGAGGATGAGATCGAAGTGATTGCGAGAGGAAAAAATATGGAGCACGAGTAGTGTGTCACATTACCAGTGTGTCCCTCAAATAGTTGAGACCCTTTTCAGATGAGAGTTCAGGAAGCCCTGTAGAGATCATCATGGCGAACAGGGAAAGTATGAGACCACCGTGACGACGTAGTACCAGAAAGGCCTGCTCGCAGTAATTCTGAAAACGTTGAAACTCCACGGCCTGACCTTTTTTCGTGTGACCCTTGTTGATAACGTGTACAAAGTCATTTGTCAGAACGAAGGGAACGCGCTCTCGTCGAACGCCAAATTTCTCTTTGAAGTGACCAAGAATATGGCCAAAGTCCACGTGAAAGAGCTGTCCAGTTTTCTTGACCATTATATTGTCAGAGTGTCGATCAGCGATACCCAGTACGTAAGTGGCGACACAGTATCCTGCACAACTTAGAGTGAATTCCTCGATCGCCTTATTCAGCGCATCATCTGCTTGATTATGATCCTTGAGCCACGCGAGTAAGGAACCTCTCCTGAAAGATTAACGCGATTCCGAATTGGAAATAACGTCTTCTTTGATGACTGTGGAAACTAGGAAACAACAGAGAAAATTCCGAAAAGCCTCATACCTAAATGCCGCAGTCGCAGAGAACATGCCTTTCTCTTTCTGAATGTTTGCTATTGTTTCAGCATTCAGTACCACCTCGATCATACCCACTCTGTTTTCCGTCGATATGCAACCATACGGATTCATGCGCAGATCAAGACCCTCACGTTTCCAAAGTTTATCCATGATTCGTAACATCTGCAAGGTGAGCATATCCTGGCGCAGGTCATCACCGTGTTTAAGCATGAGGTATATATCATCACCAAATGGATCAACGTTCTCAAAAACGAGCCAAAGTGGCCGCATCTTACTGTCCATTACCCGACATTTTTCGATTCTAAAATAAATAAGAATCTGATGAGAGAGTGAACGGAACATAATGGCATGATGAGTCCTGATGATCCTTACTTTATACGCTTCCATCTGTAGCTCGGATCGAGCGGATTGAGAACGTTCGATATTGCTTCCTGGCAGTGGGGCTCCTGAATAAAGTCCTGAAAACTTTGAAGCGCAGCTTTTCGATCCTTACGCTGTTTCACTTGCTCCGATGCGGTACGTAGTTTATCCAAGCACTCCATTTGCTTGAAGAGGATGCGCATGTGTTCCTGACTTCCTCTACAGTAGGCTTCCAGTATAAGGCCAAAACGTACGGATACAGAACCTACTTGCATCTCTGACCTGTTTTTAAGAAAGATGGTAATATATTAGGTTTAGTCTTAATTAGTCTTCTGGAAAATTTGATTAAAGTTTCTATGGAAGACAACGAACCTTAAATGCCAGAAAAGAAAGTGACCTATTCTCTGATTATTAAGTGCGCGCCTCAAGAGAAATTCTGTCAAGTCGCAGGAGAGGTAGTTTTCGTGTTTCAATGCTTGGACCAGTTGCAACAGAAATAGGCTGAGATCCTCATCACTGACGTCCATCAGACAACGTACAGCAAAGCTCCTGACATTCTGATCGGCATAAGCATAGTCCAGAAGTTCTAATGCTCTTTCTACTGGTAACTTCGGCCACTTCAGTACCAACGCAGTTGCCTCCGCCACTTCCCTGTTTTTTTTTTTTAAATAATTTATCCAGGTTAGTTTAGTAACAGTCACAGATAACTCTTGGTTATTCTAATCAGGTTTTCTGATAAACTTACTCATAAATGCAATTTTCCATACCTGTGATCGTTCCACTCTACACACTGTAATAACTTCGCCAGAAGCGTTGGTATCTTGTGCAAACAATAATGCCTGAGGTTCCACATATTTTTCCGTTCCTGTTCATGAAGTTCGTGTAACGGATCTCTATCAGCCAATAACCTCAATTGTTCCAATTGCTGAAGTTTATTAGCATCGGATTCCTCTTTTAATTCTTCCTCGATGGAACTGTCCTCGGGTTCTCGTAAATTTTCAGCATACTCAACAACCTTCTCCGGTGATGGATATACGACAGATTTGTCCTTCCCGAAGCTGAATACAATGTTATTAATTATATAATGGATCAAAACCTTAAATGCAACTAGAAATAAGATCCATAGATTCTTTACTAACTTGGGAAATGTTAACATAAGGGCGGCAGCACTGTCGATATATGGATTGGAAACAACAGTCCCAAGAGGATGAAGAAGATCCTCATTCTGCATATCCTCAGCATAAGTCCACGTATACAAAGTCATCGCTCCTGTTTTTAACTGAGACTTGAAATCGTATATAGTAGTATTTGCCCAACATAAGCGATTAACAAAGAAATCTTGTTTGGAATCCTTGACGAGTCTCCTGCTCTTTAGGCCTTTAGCGGTCTTGCTGACTTCATAAAGGACAAAGCAGAGTCGAGCCATTCGGGGTATATCTCTCACTTTAATATCAAATTTCAATGTTTCCTCCCACTCACAGCTACCTTCAGGACTGACAATCTTCTCTTTGGTTTTTTGGCTCTCGCATAAAGATTTGCCGCCATGAAAGATACCAGCTTGCAATCCGATCTACCGAAAACGATGACAATATATGGTTAATCAATCGCTCAGCTTAGGTCCTTAATTATTAATCTAGATAAAACAATTAAGCGATACCTCTACGACACGATGTGCTGCATCGCAATTCAATCTTGAAATGCCATTTACATTGAACGTAAATTGCTCGTCAATTTTCCACACGGAAATATGTTTCCCTTTCTTTCTCAACGTTAGCGTGGAGAAAGGTGGTCTTGCTCGTTTCATGGTATCCAATTCTGGATTCTCGTAGACATTATCCTGATCAACAGGTACGCTATCCACACTGAGAGTAACGAGAATTGGTGCGATATCTCGTTCCAAACAATCTTGTATATAATTGAATTGTATAAGTGGATAGTCGCCGATTAGATATTCCTCTTGCCCGCAAACCTTTAGGATAAAATCACCGGCGCGTTCACCGCGTGACATTAACGTGTTTGCCCTTTTTGTTAAAATTTGTTCGAGTAGTTGGTAAGGCGTTATTGTATGAGGTACTCGAAACTTAAAGCTTGTCTGAAACATTAAAAATCAAAAAATTCAAGCACCTACGTATGTCCTCATTGTATTTGGCGCTATGTATTCAAGTGACAGAGGGATCCGTCGGTAATATTCATCTTGAAGGTTTTCTACTATACCTACGGAACACTGAATGGCATAAAATCCTCATTTCAAACTGAAATGTTCGTTGGGATTGCTCGCTCGCTGAAGCCGTTCAGTTTAGTCTGAATTATTAGAGAATACTGCATGTGCAAGAGCATAATTTACTTGCAAAATGTGTGACAGCATGGATGCTGTTGATCCAAGTTTTTTATATACGATCGAGGAAGAAATAGACCATAATGGAAGCGATATGAAAAGTCAGCTTAGAAAACTAGTTTTGGAGAATGAATCGTATAATCAAGAAATTTACGAGTTACGGCGTAAGCTCGAGGTTAGCATAGCTACTCAGAAAGAAATGAGCGAGATAAATGCGAGTTTAGAAAGCACTATAGCCGAACGTGCAATTCATGCTGAAAATACAATTGCTTCTCTGCAGTGCAGGTATTTATGAATTACATTTGTTATTACCATTCACTGAGGTACAGAATCTATCTTGGTTTGATATTTATTTTAGATTATCTAATGAAAAGAAGGAATATTCTGAACGTCTGTCTCAACTGGAAACTGATCTAGCACAAAAAGATCAGGAAATCATGAATTTAAAAAAAGCTGTTGTAGAGCTCAAAAAAATAGAGCCTGTGATAATAAGTGGACCTGACTACTCGGATTCTATTAACGAAGTCACAAAACCTTTGATCGAAAAGGTGGCTGTGCTTTCAAGTATCATAGAAGAACAATACAAAAAACAAACACAGTATGAAGAACTCGTGCCTGCATTAGAGCAGCAGTATAGGGAATGTAATGAAATTCTTAATGTAAGAAAATCAAAGTGGCCAATGATAGTGATATAAGTCTTTTGATATTAATTGGATGATGCTCGTTAACGTGTTAGGTGACGAAAGAGGAATTGGCGTCAAAGAATGCGATTTTAGAAAGTAATCAAGAAGAATTAGCAGTTTGTCGTATGGAATTACAGTCAATAAAAAGTGCTCCATCTGATATCCACAAAGGTCTGCATGTAAACATAGTAGCAATAAATATAACAAACTTAAGGCCAAATTACAAATTGCTATTTTATAATTTGTAGGTAATTCCATATTTGCTGAAGTAGAGGATCGTCGTCGTGGTATGTTGAAGAAAATGGCAGACCTACGAAACAACTACCAGGAGATAAAACAAATGTATCATAATAAGGAAATAGAATTCAATATCTTCCGCTCCCAGTACGCCGCAATGTTTCACAAAGCTGATAATACTGCCAATATTCTTGAGGATAAAGAAAAACTTCTTACTGTATACAAAGACAGAGTGGCAGAACTTGAAAACAAACTCAAAGAGGAGCAAATGAAATATAAACAAAAGGAAACAAAACAATCAACTGGCAAAGACTTTAGGTATACAATATAACTCTATTGATAATCTGTTCTGAATATGGTTTACTATGTTAATATGTTTTCAGTTACCTAGAGATTCTATTGGCAGAGAAAACTAAGGAAATTGAAGAATTGCAAAAAAAGCTTGAACATACTTCGATTCAACGAATCCTTACTGCGAACACGGAATATACATTAAAAGATGAGTTAAGGCACTGGAAACGCAAAGCATTTTCTTATGAGGTACTTTTCTTTGATCTTACGCTGTACATGATGTGTTAAAAACAATATTGCCCATTTGGATTTTTCCAGAGTGAATTAATTACATTAAAAAACAAGTCAGAATTGAAGCACATTAATGACGAAATAAAAAACTGTTATCTTTGGGAGAACAAACTTGATATGAATAAAGATGAAAGCAGTAAAAATCAAAACATGATGAATGATACAATCAAAATACCAGAGAGCCAAATATCACAGAAAGTTATAGGACATAACATTGAAGAAAAAATTAATGAATCTCTTAATGTCTCTACAGATATTACAGGCAATGATATGGAATTAACGAGGATGATACCCTCTATGATTCATAAACAATTACCAGACAAGAGCACCTTGAAGAATATATCAAGCATGCCGTTAAAATCAGCTATACTTAAACCTGATCAGGTATTAAAACATTTAGAGAGTGGGTACAAGGAGAAAGAGAAGAAAAGTCTTCGCTTTTCACCAGACACAGTGG
Organism: Calameuta pygmaea; assembly: GCA_031762395.1. Lineage (NCBI taxonomy): Eukaryota > Metazoa > Arthropoda > Insecta > Hymenoptera > Cephidae > Calameuta > Calameuta pygmaea. The sequence continues at coordinate 914,432 of JASANN010000004.1, read as the reverse complement.
ATTCTGTTTCTCAGCAGGTCAAGAGAGATTTAAAAACAACAAAAAAAGAATATCCTATAATATACATTGCAACAAACAAACAATGAATTCAATTTTTTAACTTAATTTCATGCATATCAATTAATTTTTATATGAACAAACAAATAAAGACTTGATATTTTTTAAGACATTATAAGAAAATTTTCTTACCTCTATATTTTCAAATTTGGTAAGCAGCAGAATGTGTCCATCCTTCAGACGAGATTCAATATTTTTGGGTACATCAGGTGTAGTCGCTAATCGTGAAGGAAATTGATACTGCATTTTCTCGACCCATGATTTCTTTTGTCGCCCAAGTGCAATTTCATCACCAAGAACTCTCATTTTCCAGCGAAAGTCATTTACTTCAGAATTCTTTAGAGCTGCAAATTCATGTAAACCCTTTCCAATTAGGAGACCAATTTGTGAGTCTAGATTTCGATCGCCCTTAACACCTTCTCTCTCTATCACTTTTAGAAGTGAACAGAATGGTTTTACATCGCAAAGTCGTCTACTTTCATCTCGTAACACTTCAACCTCCGCATTTGAATTAATGCATGAAAAAATATATGAAGGAGCATCCCGTAGAGTTCCATGCAATGGATATGTGCTTGCCTCATCCCACAGTTCCTATAAAAACAACATATGCAATTAGTTATATTTAATGATATTTTGGACATCAAGGAAACTGTCTGATATCCTTACCTCTTTAATTTCAGAGAGTGTAGAATTTCGATTTGCCTCTAAAGGAATGAAAACACCATTGGGCATAAGACATGTTAGCTCCACTACCTCAGTGGCCGTTTTTGACCAGAAGTTGTAAGTATAGGCACTCGGTATGTGCACCATTATGAAACTAACGACTCGTAAACCGAGTCAACAATTTGGAATATAGTAGTACCACGGTTCCAATACACGGATTACAAGTTTACTACTAGAAAATAATTCCACCGTGTACTGCGAATACTATCTATACGATGCGATACTAAATACTCGTAGGTACCACCGACGCCCCATTACTTCACAGTTCACATAATCCAAATAATACCACAAAGATGAAAACTTTCATCATAACAATCACAACAAGGCACTGTCAAAGCATTTTTCCGAGCAGCACTTAGTGTAACGCTAATGCACATTTGCAGGCTTTCAGCCAGTAAACTAATCTGCCTCGTAGTCACAGATTTTACTTTAAACTGGCCTTTGACCTTTAACCAATACGCCTGTGGTCACTACACGAGGAATAGCGATCAAGCGCGACAGCTTGATTACAAAAATAACGAGCAGCAGCTACGCACAATAACAACATGGAGCGGCCATTATTTGTTTCGTTGGACAGACGGGTCGTGGAACTCAATTCTGTATGAAACTCCCAACAATACTACGGGTGGCGGTGACGGCGGGGCATGTCTAGTCACTGCTGCTAACCTGGTTGCATGAAAAAATGTATGACATTCTTAATAATATTCATTACAGCCTCATATTTTACTCACTGATAGCAATTATTGATCTTTACCTTTAGTATTCTATTAAGAATTGTTACGAGACAGTACTGTTATGCATCGAATTTCTTTACTTATATCGCTCTCTTTGTTGGCAACAATGTTCAACGGTGCTGAAGGTTGATGTCTGTGGTGAGTTTTCCCTGGAACGTACTCTATAAGAAGTTACTTTGTATCAAGCTTATTGTCGCTAGTATCTGCTAGTATCTGTTAGTATAAGATTCATTCATCATTTTCCCAGTATTAGCGCTGTATATGGTAACGACGTAGACGACGCCCTGCCACGCGATTTCCTAACCATCCTGGAATGCAATAACATGACTAGTAATGGATTTGAGCATTCCGTGAAGGTACCAAGATTGTATAAGATTGTAAAGAACATCGTGCAGAAAGTACAGGAGGAAGGTGCCAGTCTGAAGCAGTTGGTATACGAGAATAAACATCCTGTAAGTAACGATCAAAGGCATTTCAATGATCCTGAAGAAATGTGTTTGTTCATTAGAATTCTTATGAAAATTCATATTTGATTGATATAATTGGTGAGCAGAATATTCGTGGGTTGTATGCTCTGGCATTGACCACTCTTCAGAATGGCTCTCATTTGGATCATCTCATTCGAAGTACTCGAATCTTATTTGAAGAGCCTCGCCTTGATCCCTGGCTTGCGAGGGTTCTCATTACTGAGTTATTGTGGGGAAAGCAGCGCTTACAATCTGAATCTAAGCCTGTGAAAACAATTCTTTTGTACCAAACTAAATTGCAAAAATATCTGAAAGAAATTATTCTTTCAAGTCCAACGGTATTCAAAAAAGGTAAATACAATTCATTGTGTCACTTGTTATTTTTTCAGAGTGTCAAGTCTCGAGAGCATCCATTCTAGAATCTGTATAGGCCTGTGAGCATCCTGCTTCCAAAGAAGTCACTTGCTCTTCAGATTAATGGTTCTAATCATCCGCAACAACAGAATCCAATCGAGAAGATCATCCAAGATAAAGACGTTATTATCATACGTCGTACACACGGACAGACACAAAGATTGCGCACATTCTTCTAAATCAGATTACGATTATAAATTGGATGATCCAGCCATGAGTCTTGTCTCGATATTGGGAGTCTTCTTCCTCTATACTATGGCCATGTTTACGTTGCCGTTTGCCGCGTTTTTTGGGGCACAGCACGTTATGAGGAACGAATTTCACGCTGATCAATTCACAGTTACTTGCGTTTCCGTTGCGGCAGCCGTTGTTGTCACCAATGCGATAATAATGAGTTACGCATATCGGGCGCTTTATGAACCCGATGATACGAAAGAGCCCACGGAAGTAACTGAACCTTCGACGTCTAGGAATGATCTGAATAAAAAAGATGATTAGGTGCCTAATTTTCTCGTTTATTATCCAGACGAAAATCAACTTACACGAACTAGTCCCTGATTAACAATCATGATGCATTTAATAAAAGCAGCATTGTACATTCCATTCACATAACGTTGTCAAGAACTGGCATAAATTCTTACCGTCTTAAGCATCCTTTGGTAATAATTTATACAATCTACATCTTGTGTATTTTTCTTATACTAAGCGTTGTGATGATAATAAATATATATGTATATATTTGTTATAAAGCTTAATATTCCCTTGAATATTTTTAACTCTCGAGGCTTGACACGATGGCGATTAAAGAGAAGCAAACATTATGATTTTGTCCTTTTTTAACTTGTTAAAATTTATACAACGAATAAATTTCTTTTACAGTGGAAAAACCCCGCTATGTACGCGTCAATACTCTTCATATGAGTGTAAGCGATGTCATTTCGGCATTTGTCGAGGAAGGATGGAATATATTACCCAAATCGACCAATTACGATGAGTTTATTGAGAGTATCTTGAATCTGACCGAACCAAATTTTGTAAGGGACATACATATTCCTGAGTTACTCATTTTTCCATCAGGAACACCTTTCCATGATCACGAGGCCTATAATAAGGGAGTAATAGTTCTTCAGGATAAGGTAAAGAGTAGAGAGTGGATATAAAATTTAGAAAAAAAAAAAAAACAATGAAAAAGTAATCAAATTAAAGGATCCAAGTATATATAGACATTTCTAAAATCTTAGGCCAGTTGTTTTCCTGCTTTTCTACTTGGTGCTACTCCTGGATCTGTCGTAATGGATATGTGCGCTGCTCCTGGAATGAAGACAACCCATTTAGCAGCTATTCTGCAAAACAAGGGGTAACATTGAGAAAATCTTCAAAAATGAGATCAACTCAATTTGGAAAATATGTATAAAGATTTTTCATTTCCATAGAAAAATTTACGCAATCGAGCGCGACTCGAGGAGATACGAGACTCTTAGAAAGATGCTGGAAGCAACAAATTGTTCCTGTGTTGAAAGTATCAACGCAGACGTAATCACAATAGATTCCAACAAGTGTCCCGATGTCGAATATATTCTCGTCGATCCCAGTTGTTCTGGATCAGGTGATATCTTTATCACATCTTGATATCTTTTAAAAGTCTTTCTGGACTCTTGCTAAATTCTTACTAACACCTTTACTTAATCTGTTTCTATATTGAAGGAATGACTGACAGACTTGAAGTGGATGGTACCAAACAGGCAAAGTGTGCACCAGGTCGTATAAAGAGTCTTCAATCATTTCAAGTATTAATTTTAAGACACGCCCTTTTGAATTTCCCAAAAGCCAAACGCATTGTGTACTCCACTTGTTCTATCTATCCCGAAGAGAACGAGCAGGTTGTAGACGAAGTTCTTTCTAGCGTCGGGGATGCTTACAGACTTGTACCAGTTGGCACGATCCTCGATGGGAATTGGCGAAATTTTAGCTCTAAGGATTATGCATGCGAGGATAAATGTCTGTATGCTCGATCTGAGACTGATATGACGAATGGGTTCTTTGTTGCGATATTCGAGAGAAATTTTGAAGTTCCTTTACCGGAGTCTGGACGAAAAAAGAAGAAAATTGAGCTGCACGAGGAAAACAAAGACAGCGTAATTAGCGAAAAGGAGAAGAAGAAGAATAAAAAGAAAAAAAGAAAAAACGCGGAAGAGTCAGAATCTATACCAAATGTGGATCCTGTACCAAAAGAAACGTCCAACGCAAGTGACGCAATGACCGCCGATAATAATACAGACAGTGCGATCTACAGCAAAGAAAAAAAGAAGAATAGAAAAAAAAGAAAAAGAACTGCCGATACAGATTCTACTACTATAAACGAAGACTCTACGACGTAAGATGAGCTACCTGCAAATTACATGACGACCGTCATTATCGTAATTAAAGACTCAAAAAAATCGTAGGTCAATGTACGTTTCTAATAAATTACCCATTTTTTGACTTTATTATACCACAGTTATATTTTTTCTTACACGAAAATCCTCAGGTTAAAAAAACCCTTAAGCGCTTATAACCTTCTCCACTCTTATGCTGAAACGTCAAAACGATCGTTAAAATATTTTTCCAGTGTACCTTGCTGTCTCTACTACTTTACGTAAAGTCGCAGAGTGAATTTAGCTGAGAGGTTTCAGTCAATGTAAAAATTATATCAAATCCATTGCGCGTGAACGATGTACATATATGTGTACGTATATTTTACGCGCGAAAATATTTTATTGCCTCATTAAACCACGCCTTTCGATTCCCTCATCAGTATCGTAGAACTACGCACTGGCACGTACGTATAAATTATAAGAAGTCAATAAGGGAAAAGTAGATTGGATATCGAAATATCAGTTGATTAAAGAAATTCGACTTGGGAAACACACCTTTCGTTTTTCATTAATAATCTTTCTGATACAGTTGGATAAAATCTATATCTATACCATATAAATACCCGTTAGGATACATATGATAAAGAAGAGCTGCTAATGGCTGACACGAAAAGTACATTCTCCAGTATTACGTAGCTCTACAAATTTCTGAGCCATTTGTTATGATATTATCAAAAGCGTTTAAGCTTCTAGGTAATTTAGCCGCATTTCCTCGAAAGTGCTTGGGTGAGCGTCGCGACGTGCATGGATACGTCCTTCTGACTATTTACGACGTAATATAATTAGAGTTGGAGCATGATATATACACTGCATAATATGGTATCTCAAAATGATAAGGATACGAAAAAAAAAACAATACAGTATAGACCATACTGGGCGAACCTCCTTGCCCTTTTACAGTAAACTTCAACAAAAAATATGTCGGCCGGCAGTTTTTCGTAAATAGGACGCTGCAGTCTCGTCCACCAATTAATAAATTATCTTATGGTAATATCAGACAGTTAACAGCCTTAGGTGTTGACGAATCTAAGCCATCCATTCGATGATGACAATATTCATCCGTAAGCATTGATCGCGTTCAACTATGATGTGAAACTGAAACGATAATAATTTTTCGTAAGGCTTTCGAGGATTTACTCGGACTATGTTAAAAAGTCCAAAAGGGATTTGTAGGACAAACGCGTAGATCGTACTGTACTGATAAAAATGTCTCGAACGCGATTCGACGACATTCACCGGCACGCCAAAAAGTAATTCAAGGCGCAGAAAGCAATGGCCCATTTTTATTCATCGAAAGGAAATGTTCACGCGCCTTCGATAATTTCGCAGTAAATATATTACTAGGAAAATTTTATTAGCCGATTATCAGCAATTCGCATAAATAGTTTAAAACTTCCAGACACAATGCTAATAATGAAATATGAGTCTTCGTTTTATTTCCGATGATCGATTTCGATTTGAAAGATGTATTTGAATTTTTCTACCAGTTCGTTGATATTTTTATGAAAAAATACCTATGTTTTTAAAAAAATGTTACCCAAGGCTAGAGGTATTTATTTTACTACGTTTTGCGTATACAGAATGACTGAAAAAAGCCGCCAAGGACCTGGAAATCGGCTAAGGGATCGATATGTCGCTCGAAAGCGTGGCGCCGGCGACACGCTAGATCAAAAAGTTAGGTTGGCACTGCTGCTTACGGTAGACAGTGATTCGTAGTCGTGTTATATTACTAGAGGTCTAATAAATGCTCCCTCTTTCTCTTTCTCTTTCTTTGCCTCTCTCTTGCTTCTTCGTGTCCTGCAATTCTTGCAACAAGCCCTCCTTATATACTTTAACTGGACTTTACTACGTTTATTAACCATTGGAACTTTCGTGACCAGTCCGGTTCTAAGGAGTCGATCGATGTGCCTCGCTAGAGCTCAAGCGAAGGAAAAGGATAAAGAACACGGAAGAATAAGATTGCAATAAGGAAAGACATACTCGACGAGAATCTAACGACGACTGCTATTGTCGTCGGTACGTTTTACCTGGACGTGAAGATTTGCAGATAATGAGAATCCATGAGTAATCCATACATATACATATCCATATAAACGCAGGAGGAAGGTTTAGATCTAGTTGCATCGTTGAGTTATGTATCCCTCGTACTTTATATGCACTATATATTCACCATACGTTATGTAGTCCACGTGAGTACCTAGAAAATGTATCACCCGGGAGTTTCTCAAGTCAGGATAAGGAGTAGGAGCTCTCCTATTCCACTGCTCCGGTGGTGACTTTGCACGCAAACTGTATACTTAACCTGGTATTGACTTCTTTTTCACGCACACGGTAAATATTATATTAGTAACAGCGTCTGTCACGTTATAATTTACGGCCGAAACATGGGGGAGCTTAGTCCTGACCTCAATCACTTCGAGTTTGAGGTTGTTTCGGCGATCCCTCTTTTCGCACGAAGATCGATGCAAACAAGGAGGAATAATGCATTGTACGCATTGTGTTTTTTTGGGGATTTTGGTAAGAATTTTGATTGACGAGAGATATATTTAAAAAATGATTTATTTGTTGTCTTTGTATTTTAATTAGGAAAATGACACGACGCCATAAGTAAATATGAATAATAGGCACGATAAGTAGCACTGTGGTTACTCGAGCATAGGCTGATGTGCTTTTGTCGGCCATCCTGATTCCGGAAGTCGCCCAATGATGGTGTGAGGGTTGGTCCTGATGAGCTGTCCCCATTAATGTAAGCCAATAGGATAAGGTTGCGCGATTCAACGACCAATCGCAAGCTCAGGCTGTGAGCTTGCGTCGATATAAACTGTGCAACAAGTTCGGAGTTGGTTCCTCGTAAGGGATACGAAGGTATGGAGCTTTTGAGTTAAGGCGCTACGGTTCACTGACATCACGACGCCGCTTGCAGGAGCTGCGGAGCGGCACTTGACGTCGGGACGCCACCGGTGAAGGACGAACGACATGAATATGTAAACCACAAGGAGTAATTTGCATTAGAATAATCTCCAGTGTCATTGGTAAAGGAATGAGCGTTTAATAATTTGACACGTGGTGGGATATGTTTGTGGAATAATTAAATTAATTTACGAGGAGCCGGTACCGTTTTGTGCGTGAACACGAGGTGGGTAGTTTGTTATAGTTGAAAACGGGAGTGCTTTGCATATTGCGATTTTAAAGAGCAATAAAGCTGTAGGGAAGTTGAAAAAGTTAGTGGTCGGAATATGAAGTATTTGATAAAGGTACATAAGATATTTTATGGTAATTAGTGACAACGTTTTTTTCTTTTAAAGAAATTAAGAAACTTGATCACAAAAGAGTATCATGAAGATCTAAGCATCAAGTGAGTGCAGATGGACATTCGGGAGAAATAACAGACAAGGTGTAAGTGTTGTCATTTTTTTTGAAACAGTGAAAAACGATAGTGTCGGGAAATAGTTAGCATAAGGTCTTTCATTGGATCCGCAGTGAGCTGCAATCGTAAAGCTTAGACCGCATCAAAAACTGTATCCTGCCGTGTTGAAGTCCTCGAATAAATCGATCGATCTAAATTCACACTGCAATCGAGTGGCACATAATTTAAAGATCATTATTCTTTATTGGTCGCACGAAAGCCTTTTTACAAGGGGTTGTATAAAATCCAAGGAATTATTCGAACGTTAAGCTATTATGCTGTAACTCTTGCGAAACGTTTATAGAAAGTACGAGGCTCGAGTGAAAGAATCTTCGTAGGTCCCTGAGTGGCCAGGAAGGACTCCTGGTGGAGGTATGATTGCTACACAAGCAGTATCGCGTGCCAATTCTCATCTGGGCCAGTACAAGGGTGGCGAAAGAATGATCGGCAGCAGTACCGGCGCCGGTAGTAATGATACCAACGGTCAGGGAGGTGGCATGGACGTTCTGAGCGTCGGCGTCAACTCGGAAGGACAGGAGGCGCCGCGGCGCGACGGTTCTCCGCAAGCTCAACACACTATGTCGACCGGGATGCCCTCGGCCGGTGTTGATAGCGACGACGATGTCGACGACGTCGACGAGGAGGACGATGGGTCAGGAGCAGCGGGTCGGGAAGGAATGACGGTAGCGACCTCAGCGTCGGCGTCGACGGTTGCGGCGCTGACCGGCGACTTGCCGGGGGCGGGAATGGGGATGGGGCTCGGAATGGGAATGGGGGTAGCCGAAGGTGGGAGTGGAGGCGGCATGGGCGGCTATTGGAGGCAGAGTAGACCCTCTAGTCCTCGCATGTTGCCTCCGGAGCAGCCGGAGTCTAGGCCGAAGAGCCGACACGAGCCGGCTCCAGCCAGGTACAATAATCTTGGTTATTGGAGGGCCAGACGTGTCACTTTCTACAAGAATGGAGATCCTTACTTCCCTGGTGTCGAGTTCAGGTAAGAATTATTTTCGTTTAATAAAATCGTCGTCCGTATCTTGATACCTCCTTTTCTTTATCTTCCATGTCCATTGACTGGATATTTAGATTCAAACCCGGGCGTGATATTGGATCTCTCGAGGCACTCCTGGACCGACTCTCATTGCGTCTGGATCTACCGCGGGGTGCACGACACATCTTCTCCATGGATGGTGACAGAAAGCTGAGCTTGGATGAGCTGGAAGATGGTGCATCTTACGTTGTTTCTAGTTACAAAACCTTTAAGGTAAGTCAGTTAAAGGATCGCTTGCAGAATAGCCGACAATAAGTAACCGATCAGCTATTCGGCAGAAATTTGAAAAATTAGAAGTAAGTAAATGATCTGCCAAGCATGACACCTGGGCCAATAGTCTATTTGTCAGAATTGAGGCAGTCGTTAAATGATATATTGGCCTTTATTAAAGTGCACCATGACGCTCCAGGCCGCCTCACGAAATAGTGCCAACACTGCGATAAAGTGATTTATAATAAAACTGCGTATAAACCGTTAGTAGGTTGTGTTTGTGTGTATCTGGCCCAGATCAACGGCAACCTGGCGGCACGCAATGCGATTCTGTTTTGCCAGCTAAGAATAAGGAAGGTCCCCTCTCCCTGGTCTGGTTGCCGAGACCTTGTAGACCAAAGTCGGTTATGCGCAACCAGCTAGCGATCCTTCAACTTCCGCTCGCATTCACACATTCCTCATTCCTATTTATTATGCGCCCATAAGATAGATTAGTGACTGTGCGAATTCTTAAAGAAGCGCATGACCCTTATAAAATAACGCATGAGTAATTTGTTTGTGATAAAAAAAACATTGCTATTCATGTCCAGCTACCCCGGTATAAACTAAATGTTATATTCGTACAGAATGCAGGTGAGGAATACTAAGGGTGGTTAGATAGCCCGACACACCTTCTGTGATTTCTAGGTTTTAAGGTGTGCCACCACAGCATCGTAATCAATAATAGGTTATAGGTAATATCTGCTTTTTACTATTATCCATGATACACCCTTCTTATAATCATCCTCATCAGACAGTCTTCGTTACCAGACACCACGCGAATAATATCCATACTCAACCCCTCGGTCATTTTTATCTGATTGATGGCTGCTGGGATTTTGAATGGGGTGAGTTACGGAATGAATAACTGGTATCAAGGACGAGGTCAGCAGTTGTCGAGTAGCTGGGCGCAGCACACAGGTACTTTGTTGATTAAGCGAGGGATTTGCTGATCGGTGCCTGACGACGTCCTGCCATATGATGTTTACCAGCACCACGTGGCCGAGCTGGGTGTAGAATGACTTGACAAGGGGATGGAACGGGGAGAAGACTCGCCGATCGAACGTTGGATATGCTCTAGGGGTAAATGAGTGACTAGATAACGAGATCGTCTAGAGTACCGACCAGATATGCTATACAGAAAGTGGCACAGGGTAGCTGTGGTTTAAGGGATCTCAAAAGTGGGTTGGCCGATTCGACAAAGGGGTAGCGTAAGACCTGCGCGCTTGCACCCTCTGCTTTCCTTACCTTCATTGAAAGTAGATCAAGCTGTTCTCGCCACCCTTACTTCTCCCATTCTCACCTCATGCTCCCACCGGCAGCAATACTTTTGACTACTACCAGCTACCCCTTACTTCCACCCTTAGTAACTCCGGTGACAATTACATTGCCTCGTGCAGCGAGACAGCTTGCGGATCTTACCTGGGCTGATTTCCTTCGCGAGTAGTCCAGACTTACTTGGAAGGCCGCATGAATCACATCAGGTCCGACTGGACTCTGGTACCGCGTTAGGGTGGCGATTGGGTGGCGATATGATACCGAGGTTGAAGGGGAAGTGGGGGCGACTTCCACTTCCGCCAAGCAGGTAGGTGCACGCTGCACCCCTGCACGATGGTTGAAGTTCCTGAGGCCACGAGGCAGTTCTCTAATGAAGAGGGTGACGGGGGGAGAGAGAGAGAATGAGAAAGACAGAGAGAGAGAGAATGAGAGATAGAAGGAGAGAGAACCAGAGGGAAAGACCGTATCTCATTGACCGCTGGTCAGCGGCGCGGGGATCAATACACCCCACAACGACGACCAAGACGACGTTGTTGAAATCTGCGTCCTTCGTTGCTATATGAAATTTCGCACATTCGAGACCGCGTTAATGATTCAGCCGATTTCAAAGTTTATCAAAAATTAATTATAGGGATTTTCAAATTTATGTATTTATATATACCATTATACGCTTTGATAAAGTGCATCTATAATTTTTATTCTAATCGATGAGACATTATCTAATCTCAATATCGATTGTTTAACGAAACACAAACAGTTCGAGCATACCGTCTCAGTCATTGAAGTCTCCGTCAATCCTGACACACATAACAACATATTCATAGAATCAATAGATTTTCGCACTTTGCGTCGCGTTCTTAATTTCCATATAATTCTGCTCCAATTCCTTAATTACTTGTGTACAAATATAAAATGAATCAAGCTATTCACGAAAAGGAACTGAAATTAGAGCACTGAAAGGTACAACGTTCCGTTTCATGATTCTTCAATTCAATCGGATAAACAGTTGATTTACCGATAGTGCGGATTAAGCATCATAAAACCCGTCGGTACTACAGTTTTCCATCGACATTTAACCTACATAGATCTGCGAGGTGAAAAACGAAGAGACAAGTAAGATGATGTAGATGGAGGTCGTGTCGTTGTTGGCCTGGAAAAAGAAGTCAAGTCGTTAGCGATAGCGTTACAACAACTTATAAACGTTATCGTAGCGTCGTTTTATACGTGAAGGCTTGCGTGGAATATTTTGGAGTGATCGAGAACATACCGTCACGTACCCGGAGCGAGATCGTTTCTTCATCATTAACATATATGTACGTTACTAGTCCTATGTAATAACGTAAAGCTGTTTCTTTAAATCTCGTTCTCATTGCAGCCGCCACTTCCGCATGGGTATGAAATGAAAGGACTTTTTGCATTATAAAATATTTTTACCGATTTAAAAAATCAAATATCTTCCGTGACGTTAGACACTCTGACTTTAATATACATGTATGCCTTTGTGCATACTCTGGTATAGCACAGTCTTGTACCTTATACACCTTTCTTCCAGATACACCCCTGATATAGCCGATTTACTCACGCACAGCTGATTATATAGATACGACACACGACTGTACTATTTATATCGGCCGCTAGATGGGAGCTAAATCATTTTTCTTAATCGAAAGTGCATGCCTGACTGCAATTTTATTTAATTGACATCATTAGTCCGATAATGGCGTCAGATACAGCTGGCATTGCGGATAATTGGCTGCTGCTAAGAGGGATGAGAAAGTTTGCTAGAGGTTGGTGGGTAATAGGTTTACCTATATTTAGGTGATGGCAGGACTTGTAGGACACCCGCTATTCTTTTGAAATATGTCCAAACGATGCAGAGGAATTTTCTCATGCGTGAATTGGCCTTCCTGACTGATATGTAAAACACTGCGGAGGCTCGAGGTGACTTCTACACCTCCTGGTGTACCATAACTGAACCCAGGACAACCACCTTGTTCCTCATGTATAATGTACCAAGTGGATTGCTCTGCTAGAAGTTCTTACTTACTCAACACGCACTGCATAATACAACGATTAGGAGTTCACATTAGCATTCGTGTCACACAAGTCTGCTATTAGTAAATGTAACTTAAATAAATAATAAGGCGTTCTGATTTTTCATGGGACGGATTATCAAAGGTTCGTTCTCAAATTCACTGTCAGTACTACGAGTAGCTTTGTCTTTCCTGTTTACCAGCGTATAGTAGAGTGAGACAGAACCATGCTCGGAATGACAGTGAAATTGGGAACGTACCTTAAGCAGTTTGAAATACACAAAGCCGTGATTGATATTTATTTATTTGGTGTAAAAATTTTCTAATACAATAATTTTTACTGTGATTTCTTAATCGTATCACAGTAGTATGGTCACGTGTGTTGTGCTTTTGTTTTGGAGCTTTTTTTAGGGATTGTAAAAACGATTAGTCCTATCGCAAGTCACTTCAAGAAAGCTGCACGAACTTTGGAAAACTTCATAGGAGACACTATCGCAAGCTCAGTCAGTTTGCAAACTCTCTTATCTCAAAATTAGGCTAGGGTGGCTCGTTTCAAGTTGCATGCAAATTCAAGGTGCACGACCGAGAGATGCAGGCCGAAAGGCCAAGGGTTGAGCACCAGTAGTAACCCCCCAGCTAGACGACTTCAGGGGTAACCTCGAGTACCATACGCGTGTCTAGGTGCTTTGACGCGGACCGACCTTGGCCCCAGGGTGGTTAGCTAGGCAGTCTGATTGGCCTTCGCATTTCTCTGATTCCTTCGCATCACGACACCTCAACCCTGGCTGACCTGAACTGACTTAACGCACCCTAAAATTCTTCAAACTTTCTTATGAATTCAACACACCCTCTTGGTGCTTTTTTTATGCGCATATCATTAGTAAGTTTTCTACAGCTCTTCTTAAGTGGGGTAACAGTCTTTTTTAGGAATTTCATGCTTTTTCTGGTAGTTTGTTAATTATTGAATACAAGGATTTTAACGGTATAAAATTGTATTTTATTTTATACTGTCTTCTAAATGATTGAATCCATAGTAAAGTCTTTATCGTGAAATGATTGTTTATGAGTATGTCAGAAATTTAATTTTTTTCTTTTTTTATTAACAGGCGCAAAATTCAAAGATATACCTTGATAAGATATTGCTCTGAAATGATTAGGTATCTCAATGCTGATCTAATTTTTCTGCATCGGACCAATAATCGGTTGTCCATTAACGTTTGAACGGGCATTAAGCCCGACTATACATTTCGTGCTGGCAATCTCGTTAGCCTCCCGGGAGTTGGGCCGAGTTAAGGAGGTTGGGCATCGAGGCCGGAACGAGAAAAGGGTGAAAGGGAGAAAAGGGAGTAAACATCGAGGCTTTTGATTAGCATGCATTATACTATAGGAGCTCGTGCGGCCCCGATGCCAGGTCGTCGATGGTGCGGTACAGTGCGCCAGTGGTGTGTGGGCTGGCGTCAGTGGGGGTGTGGCGGTAACTGTCCTTGAGAACGAGCTCGAGGGTGGCTCGCGGGTGCTAGCGAAGCTAGGGAATCTAGTGGAGTCAGTCAAGCTGGTGAAGTCGGTGTTGAGAGTACAGTGGGAACTCCTGGAGAGTCTTCCTAGTTCGTATAAGAAGCGCTTCTATAAGGGGGGTGTGAACGCAGGAAGTGCAAGACTCTCGACGAGCTGGTGGGTTCGTACGAGTATGCGAATGTTCATCGACTCAACGCGTTCATCATTGAGTCATCAAGTTCCTCGTACCATTCGGAAGGGCCGGTGGTGTACCGACCCATCGAGGACAGCGACTCCTTGGACGAGTCATTGGAATTTCCATTTAGCGATAATCGCGACAGTTTTGTCCTTTTGATGAGTGACTCCTTCGAGGTGATATCACTACCGGCCGATATGCTCCAGGTGCACTGTACATCACAGGGCGATAAATATATTTATTATTTGATAAGATCGCCAATCGCTGTTGAATTAGCTCATTGATGCTCCTTACAGCCGGCAAGCTATGGGAAGAAGAGTAATACCTGGTACGCGTCATCGAGCGTCGGTGGGGCTGGAAGATCTGGAGGTGGTACCGGAAACGTCGTTGGTCCAGGTGGTAGCGTCGGAGGAGGTTGGAGCAGACCACCTGCAGTGGCAAGTCTTAGTAGAAAAGCATCGATCAGCGAAGAAGCTCCTCCACCAGGAGGTGGTAAACCATCGTCTGGTCGTGTCATCCGTATTGTTAATAATCTCGATCATACTGTACAGGTAAATAGTGGTATATGGGAAAAAATGGATTTCGATAGTGGGGGTACTTATGCCATTTTGTTTTACAGTGCCGAGTACTTCTGAATCTTCGTACTTCTCAACCGTTTGAGGAGGTTCTCGAGGATCTTGGTCAGGTGCTTAAGATGAATGGAGCTAAGAGGATGTTTACTGTGACCGGTCAAGAGGTCGGTATTTAATATCGTCGATATTTCATACTCAAGCCTTTGGTTCGTTGGGTGATTGAACATCACATTGCGCAATATAGTTAACTATATATTTAGCCAATCGTCTGCTGTAAAATCGATCGGACACACTGGATGTTAGGTGCTACCAGTTAAGGGCTGATAGTACAGTGCCTATTCACGTTTGACTTTCAATACCTTAGGAGGTTTTTGTTTTCGAGCTGTATCAGTCATTTATGCAAATTGAAAAAGACGCAGCATCGCTCTTATAAAATCGACTCGAACATTGCTTTCCATAAATATGCATGCGCTACGGCAGACGGCTGTTTACATGACTGAAGGGAACCGCGAACCATTAAACGGCGTTCGAGGTCGGCCGAGACTTGGGCGAGAGTGGGATAGAGTGATAGGGGTTGAAAGGTAGCGAATGAGGTCGACTTATAGAGGGTGGTACATTGAGTAATAGAAAGTTTCACCCTCCCCATTGTATATATTATGAATTTCCTTAACTCTTCTATCCGTTCTGCATCCTCGGTGAACTTTACATGAAGGGTTTTGATATCAATCGACCTATGACCCTCTTAGACAAGCACGTAGAAAAAGGTCAGAGAATCATCGTTTATCTTTGACTGGAGGAATATGAATTTCAAATTGGTTAATATTCGCGAGAATTTCTTCGATGGCCATTCTGGGTTTGCATTTCACAAAAAATTACTTTTTTTCTTATAATTTTCCTTTGGCTCCCTAGGTTCGTAGCTTCTCTCAGCTCAGGAACGAATTCGCGGATGTGGATACGTTCTATCTTGGAGCTGCACCAGGAATCGGTATCAGCACTGTGACCGGTTCACCAGCGAGACGTTCAAGATCACGCGGACCTTCGACGGTGGTCGAAGACATCGGTAGGCAGCGAAGGGCCCGTAGCAAGAGTCGACCTCGTGCACTCTACGTTCCTGAATCTGAGGTCGTGAGAGTTAACGGTGCGTGTTCATCTGTCACGCGTGAACCTTGCATGTCTAGGTGCACTGTAGCGACTCCCTGCACTGATCTGTCGGCAGACTACAGCGTCGTGGAGGTTCTCCGCGAGGAACCAGCCAGGGTCACGATCAGAGGACTAAGGAGGACGTTTTATCCACCTTCTCATTTGCCACCTGTTGACAATTCACCTCCGGAGAAGAAGCTGCAACTCGAGTGGGTCTACGGGTACCGGGGTACCGACACGCGTAGAAATCTTTGGGTCCTACCTAGCGGTGAGCTTCTCTATTACGTTGCTGCCGTTGCTGTGCTTTATGACCGGGAGGAGAATGCACAGCGTCATTACATTGGACATACTGAGGATATCACGTGTATGGAGGTATGGTTCACGAAGAATGTTCTACAACTGTTTTCTAGGTCTGTTTCTGGTACTTTTTTTTAATTGAAGACATTGAGAAATTTTTGTTAGGTTCATCCTAGCAGAGAACTGGTCGCTTCAGGACAGAAAGCTGGCAGACACAGAAAAGCACAGCCCCATGTTCGTATATGGTCCACGGAAACTCTATTGACACTCTATGTATTTGGAATGTCAGAATTTCAAATTGGAGTTTCGGCTTTGGCTTTTTCACAGCTGGTAATCCCAATTGATGGTTATAAATTATTATTAGATACTGAAACTTTTGGTTATACTTCAAGTGAACTTTCGGTTTTCCAGAATGGCGGCAGCTACGTTCTTGCCGTTGATTCAGGCAGAGAAGCTATACTGTCTGTTTGGCAATGGCAGTGGGGTCATTTACTTGGCAAAGTAGCTGTAAGTTTTAATTTACATAGAACCTCTATTTTTTGAGGAAACAATTGATTTTTTAAATATGATTTGCTGTAGACGTTGCAGGAGGATTTGACAGGGGCAGCTTTTCATCCGCTAGATGATAATCTGCTTATAACGCACGGTCGGGGACATTTGACCTTCTGGAATCGACGTAAAGATGGCTTTTTCGAAAGAACGGACATAATTAAACCTGTGAGTTCCTAGTCCAGTTAGGTTCAGCTGATATATTACGTGATTGTACTTAATAAAGGTAATCTCGTTCTTTGTTAAATTCCGCGTTATCTTATTTCACTACGTTACAGCCTTCCAGGACGCACGTCACGAGCATCCAATTTGAACAAGACGGTGACGTCGTGACGGCGGACAGTGACGGCTTCATCACAGTCTATTCGGTCGACGCCGATGGCGCCTATTTCGTTCGTATGGAATTCGAGGCTCACAACAAGGGTATCAGCTCCCTGGTGATGCTGTCGGAAGGAACGTTACTCTCAGGTGGCGAGAAAGATCGCAAGATCGCTGCATGGGATTCCTTGCAGAATTACAAACGTATCACAGACACTAAGGTTTCTTGTATCACCACTTTTATATCTCTTAAAGTTTAGAACTTTATTTACACGAAGTACTCGTGTCGTTTAGCTGCCAGAATCCGTCGGCGGAGTACGAAGCATTTATCCGCAACGTCCCGGAAGGAACGACGGCAACATCTACGTCGGAACTACGAGGAACAACATCCTCGAGGGTTCCCTTCAGCGACGGTTCAATCAAGTTGTCTTTGGCCACGGTAGACAGCTTTGGGGTCTTGCTGTGCATCCCGATGACGAGGTCTTCGCCACAGCCGGACACGACAAGAACATCGCACTCTGGAGAAGGCACAAGCTGGTCTGGACCACTCAAGTAGGATTCGAGTGCATTTGCATCGCTTTCCATCCGTTCGGTGTAGCCCTGGCCGCTGGATCCTCTGAAGGTCATCTTCTTGTTCTCGCTTCCGACACCGGTGCTGCTGTCGCCACTCTCAGGGTTTGCGGTTCTCCTCTATCTTGCATCGGATATAATCCTAGTAAGTTCTCCTTCCATCAATTTTTTATCCAATTAAAATAATATTTAATGCAAACGAACATTGATCTTTTATGCAGCGGGTGAGATCATTGCGATGGGCTCACAAAATGGTAGCGTCTACCTGTTTAGAGTGTCTCGCGATGGCTTCTCTTATAAGAAAAGCAACAAGATACGTGGTGCGCAGCCTCTGGTTCAACTTGATTGGAGTTCGGACAGTCGATTCTTGCAAACCGTGACGCAAGATTACGATTTAGTTTTCTGTAAGTTTTCATTAATCAGTATAACGAGATGACATATGGCAGCAAGTAGCTACTATCAAAATTTTTGTAATTTCTTATTTTATTCTCAGGGGACATCAAGGCGCTTTCCTCAGAGAAGAGTCCCCTGGTAATGAAGGATGTCAAATGGTATACTTATAACTGCACAGTAGGATATATGGTATCTGGTAAGACATCCCAGAGTCATTCTTGATTATCATAATAGTGAAGACGTCTAACTCTATGATCTTCTTAGGCATGTGGAACAATCGATACTATCCACTGACTACCGTGTTGACGACGTCGAGTCGTTCAGCGGCTCACGACATGCTCGTCAGCGGTGATGCGGAGGGTTATCTTCGCCTATTCCGTTATCCATGCACCAGCACCAAGGCCGAGTACGTCGAGGAAAAGGTGTACAGTTCACAAGTAGCGACGGCACGTTTCCTCTACAATGATCAGAACGTCGTAACAGTCGGCGGTACCGACGCTGCCCTAATGCTCTGGGAACTCGTCGACGAGTAAGAAACTCTGAGTGACGATCAACTGACCTGGCATACCATCCCCTGGAAAATTTTCAAGTTTTTAACGACCCGGTGCACAATGGCATACCGTAAGAAATTAAGCGAGACTGCTGGTAGTGGTTGCTAGTACTAATTTGCAAACAGTTAAATATTCCCTTAAAAACAAAGAAAAGAAAAAGAAAAAAAAAAGAAACGGAGTGCAGGCGCTCCCTGTAGTTAACAAACAGTTAACTTTCAAAATGACTATGTACTATTTGGATCTTGAAGTCCCACGTTAGTCGCTAGACACATATTATTAATACGTCTCACGTCGCGAGTAACATACGAGATTACGGAGACATCATTCTCTCGAATTTCACTTTCTTTTGAGACCCAAAACTACTTATCTTTCGCATAAACATATTAAACATGTTATCAAAACTGTTGCAGGTCAACACGTTGCCTCACCTCGACATATTTATAAAGAGAACGTAGTTTACAATATATATATATATATGTATATGCGCATATGCATACAGGCTGCATCGCATCGCCTGGATATATTTACATATGTATGTATTTATTATGGCGTCGATTACAGTGCGTCCACAATATTAGCCTAGATTTTTCGGATAAACATAAGTATATAGATACCCAAAAAAAAAAGAAGACAATGGGTAAAGACTTTCTTCGTGTTTCTTGAGGTAGTCGTATTATAAACGGCACGAGATCGTCACTGCCAAGTTTACGTAAAAGATTTTTGCTATCACCGCACAGCTTACATTCCTTCAGCTACCGTAACGACAATCCACCCTGACCTTATTTCCTTATAAAAAAGATCCCTCCTCCCTCAATCCTTCGTCTTGTCAGATTAGATAAGAAGCCTCTAGAGCTGCTCGATAATCAACGTCGAATTTCAATTTAAACTCAAAAGGAAAAATGACGCGCACTTTTCTTCACTAGCCGATAAGCAGAAATAGGATATTTAATTATCTCGTTCTTTTTTTTTTTTGGGAGCGATTGGCAGGTCAATAAAAATAATAGTAAAATATACGTACTAATAGTTGTGTGTAATCTCCCAAAAGCTTAAGTTACTATCGATTAATAAAGGTCTAGATAGGTATCCATTGCGAAAGGGTTAAAATCATATTTTATTGTTTTATTTTCTTTTACAGTATACATTCTTCCTGGTAAGTAAGACTATGTCTATCCTTTTTCTCGGACGCTGTGTGTAAAAGTGACAATGTGTGAATCGGTTTGTGCTATTTTTCGGTATTTTATATTCTACCCCCGTTCTTCTTATTTTTCTGTGTGATGTTCCAGTCGCGACCTTATGAGTTTAATTACATAAACGACTTACGACGTGCGTCCTGCTAATCTGACTCGAGTTAAATTAACGAACTGATAATAGAAGACGACCATGCTGAAAAACTGTCGTAGGTTTAAAGGCCGTTCTCATTTTGAAGAGAGTACACGGAAGGGAGCCGACTGAGAAAAGAGAAGAGAGGAAAAAGCTCATTGGCGAGGCATTATAAAAGCGTGCAACGTGATCTCTCTTGGATGCAAGAAGTAGAAGCTTAAGAGTGAATGAAGAAACAAAATAAAGAAAGCCTTTCTTGTTTATGTAGTCGCGAGACAAAGACGAATCTGCATTAGTTAGACGAAGACTAGAAATAACAAGGAAAAGCTCTGCTGTGCTTTATCTGCACAAAATCTTGCATCTCGCCTCATCGTACCCTTCCTCCCCCACCTGCCCATGTAAATTATAATTATTGTATCAGCGATGAATATACTTCTTTTTTTTTTTAAAGGATTTTATAAGGATAATACTTTCGCCAATAATGACGACCGCCCCGTTTTGTGTTTCATAACGAATTCGAAAGATTCCTTTAAAAATAAATAACAACTATGAAACAATATATCGAAGACTAAAATTACAGAAATTTACAATTTATATTCTAACGATATCTTCTACCGTTTTCTGCCTTTCTCTTGCTTAAATCGTTCCATTTATTTTAAATTCATTTCTTCTTTTAATTGATCTTCCTTCGTCAATGGCCTATATTATCACCGTTGTTCACCGTCTCGCCCTTTTCGCATGCCGTTTTCACAAGCTATACAAGCGACACTTGTTGCATGTTCTTCATGAATTTTAGACATGGGCACAAAAGAAACACGAAACGTAAATGTCATTCGTTATCAATCATTCTCCAGTTAAATGTTGATAGCCGTTATTTATCATAACACTCGCGAACTACACTACTGCCATCTATCTCAAGTCCGATAGAACAGGGTAGTATTAAATATACACGTAATATGTTTTCTATGTTCCTAGTCTTTTTCATCGTCGTATTTAATTCCTTCTATTTATTATCTTCCTGCACATTTCCATCGTGTTTCTCATTTAATTTTTTCCTCTTTCATTTTATTGTGTAAAGCCAAAAGTCAGTCTTCGGTTCAGTAACCTACGAAACACGCCGTGCTCCACTGCCGGCACAATGCAAAACTCCTTAGGCACGGTCTTTCAATATTATTTCTTTTTCCTATATCTTTTCTCGTTTTCTTTGTCTCCCGCTCTCAAGATCTCGTTAAACATTTATACAGGCACAGCCAGTACGCTCATTCAGAGGTTTAATGCTTACACGGACGTGCATATATCTCTTTAACGCCCCTGAACAAGCACGCCCGCGTAAACAAATATTATAATACAATCTAACTTGTACAATTAGCAAAGCGGTCTCTTGGATTGATCGATGAGCACTCGGCCCTTAATAATTCTCATCGGATTCACCTGAAAAAAGTGTCTATCTTGGAAACCGTGGCAAGAAATTTTCAACTCGTCTCGTCGTAATCGTAAGTCACTGTTTCAAACGTCTTGCTTTCTTTTTTTTTTTATTTGTCACCATTTTACTCGAGGCCACTTTCGTATTAATCGTCGTACGTTCTCGTTTAAGCATTCTAAATCCAAATAATCCCGTATCACAATGGACATGTAGGTATATCAGCCATCTGCTCACTCGGTTTCATTGTATTTCACAGGACTAACGGATCAAGTGGAATTTTGACTAGTTTTCATGAACCGAATTATAAGTTTGTATAGCACAAATTGATGGATTAAATAAACGGAAAATCGGACGAGTTAACGTATAATTTGATTGACACGATTATGCAGCCATAGCAGCACCTGTCGTTACTGTTATTTGTCTTTTTCTCACTCTTTACCCATACACACTCGACATCCCGATCTCTCCTAACCTCAATTTTAACATTTTGTCTACGTGTTGTCTGATAATAATTCTCCTGTACTCGTTTCCAATTCCATCCTTGTATCATTCTCCTCACAGATCAACGTTTTTGACAGGTCTGTGTTCCTTTCCGTACCCATATCTGTGTTTCGTTCTATTTCTATGTCCATATTCACATCTGCCTTCTCGTTAGCACCCATATCGGTATCTTGATCCACACTTGGATTTATATCTCGCGAACCCTTTGTATCTGCGATTGTCTTCTCCGCTGCACTAGATACTTTGTCAACGATATTCACTAAATCTTCTGTTCTGCTGATATTCGCATTGATAATCACCTTATCCGGAACTGCGTTCTCCACCGGAAGTTTGTCCTTTGTTTTCGTGGCGACTTGACTGATAGACTTTCCATCGGATTCGACCTTGTCCGACTGCTCGATACAAACGTCCAAGTAGCACAGCTTATCGGAAGCCAAAGTTTGAATTTCATTCTGGTAACCTGGTGTGTCATAACAAGGTGTAGTACTTGGTGCATAGACATTCTCAAGCTGCTCATATTGGCTAAGAGATTCACTACTCAATTGACTCATCTCGGACATGTTGCCTTGCTTCTTATCATCCTTGGGAAAGAGTTCGCGTTCGTATTCGCGACGTTCGAACTCACGTATTTGCTGATCGTTATGTTCATGTCGTGCAGTTGTACATGTTGCAGCAGTACTGTTGCTGGGACTGGAGTTTGCTTTTGTAAAGAGCTGTATAGGTCGTTGAAAGCCCTTTGATGGATGCGGTGGAATAGAGACGACTTCGCACTTGTCAAAGCCAACATTAGACGAGAGCAAGTACTGTGTGAATTTGTACGGCAGGAATTCAATATTCTGATAGTTCCGGTATATCTTCTCCTGGAACAGTTGATTCATTAGTTAATTAATACAAGCGTAATTAGAGTATTATAATCAAATATAAGACTGGCTGGTATAGTTACCGTCAGATTCTTCTTCTTTCCGTAACTCGTCCAACTTTGTGGCTCCAATATCAGGACTCCACCAGGACGCAACTGTGCATGCATCCGTTTGAAGGCCTGTTTAAGACCGGCGTCACCGAAGTTCAGATGTATCCATTTTGTTATAGAAAGACAAAGGATAGTATCGAATTGAGGTTGTTCCGACGACAGAAGAGCATCATCCTCCAGCACATAGTTACCCTGGGATATAAGAAATGGACATTAGTTTTTAGGCTTTCGTGGCCAGAATTTTTATTGAATTTCATACCTTTCTAATGAATGCCGCATCTAATTTCAGCGTATTGTCAACGTTTCAGTCTGGGTCATCAATGACAGTCAATCTAAGATTGTTCTTTGATTAAAAATTATAAATTGCTCGAATCAGGTGTTCTGTAAAACGAGCGCAAGTACTTAAGGACTCCTTGAAACAAGGGAACTTCGATACAGAATGCTTCCTAGTCCTGACGATGCAGACTGGAACGTTTGCGAAACGTCGGCAATACGTTGAAACTGGACGCAGCGATCATTCGGAAGCTGTGAATTTTAATTTTAAAAAATGCATAGCTCTTAATCTTACCTGTACAAAAGTTACGTTGTAGGGAAAGCCTTTGTGATTTTTGTTCTTAGTAAATCCAGGAATGTCGACAGGTCCATAGTTAATAGGCATGGACATTGGGTAAAAGCTGGCGTCACAGTCCTTAGGAGGAACGCCAGGGTGCCCGGAAGTGGCGCCAGCGACGTTGTCATCGTTACTGCCAATAGGTGATCTGACGCAATTGACATAGTGTTTTATGTTCTTTCTGGCGATATTTATGAGTTTCCGATCGATGTCGATGCCCGTGACGCTGCGCGCAGAAAATTCTCGCGCCACCGACAGTGTGATGTGTCCAATATTACAGCCTATGTCAAGGACATCCTTACCATAGAACAATTCTTTACGTTGAGCGAATATCGTTAATCTCGTATCTACTTCTTGATGCATATTTCGATATCCGTAATACCTATTATAATTTCCATACTGATAACGCGCATCTTTTGGTCGAAAGTTTGGTAATCGTTGTGATTGCTGCTGTGGCTGGGGTTGCTGTTGTTGTTGCTGCTGCTGCTGCTGCTGCTGCTGTTCTTGTGGTTGCAGTTGCTGCTCCTGCTGTTTCTTCTTCTTATCCTGACCTGGTCGATGCTGCGGCCTAGGCTTCCATGCTCCAGGTTGTGGAATCACAGGACTGACAATTTTATCTTTCACGTCCATTTTTCGCAATCGTTTATCCTTTGTCTCCTCCAAGCCTTTTAATCGTAATTTGTTTTTATCTTTTTGTGGACTTTCTAGCTGTTTCGATTCACGAGGAGTTGCATTGCTCACTGGTGGTGGTGGTGGCGGTGGTGGTGAGCTTATAGGTACTATTTCTGTCTCTACAGGCTTGGCCGTATCCACTGGTAATTTTTCCTCAATGGCAACTTCAGGAACCTCTGCAGGAGGTTCACCCTCCTTGCTTTTTGTTTCTGTGGAATCGTTCGCGTCATCCTTTCCGGATCCCGAAGAAGCTCTTTTTCTTTTCCGATTCCGCCGTTTAGATCCTTTTTTCGTTGGTGAGATCAGCTGCTTCTCGTACTCCTCGTTGTCGTTGCAATTACTGAGATTTAGAGGGTCGCATATATTTGGCGGTATTATTACTTCAATTGCTTCCTTTCTGTGCTTAGGTGTTGGCAAGGGACTCGATTTCGGCGTGACTGCGTTCATCGCCCTGTTCACTTCCTCGTCTTGCATGCTGTTTAAATTTAGAGGATCGCAGATATTCCCACCAAGTAAAAATTTCGTTGGAGGAATAATACCTTCCTTCTTTCTGCGTTTATACGGCGGAAAGAATTTTCCGTTTCCGGTAAAACTTTGCAAGCGCTTCCGTCCGAATTTAAAGTGACGCTCCTCGTGCTTGTGTTTCTTGTACGATGGATTAAAAAGCTTACGAGACTTTTCATTCTCCTTTTTGTTGACTTGACCCACTTTTGTGGGACGGTCAACTTGGGCCGAGGACATTCTTCAGTTTTTGAAAATACTGTAAATAGAAATTGAACGTTTCCAAAAAATTCTTCGGATATAAAATCTTGTTAAACGGTTTGAACTTCAGAAAGATCGCGTTTTCAGTGATATCGTGTGGTTCTACGAAAACACGTGCAATACGGTAATACTTAAGAGGCAAGTCAAAATTGCTTTACTGAATTTTAATTTTATCAATATTGACAATTGATAGAAGACTGCAAAAAATTAGGCTAATTGCATTTTTCATTATGAATGAATTTTGTAAATTGTATTGCGCGGAAATTTATACCTCCCGCAAGTGCGCATGCGCAATAGATGGTTTATGCGCCCAAAGAATGGACGACTCGAAGAAGTCTGCAATTTGTTCCGAATTTTATGGCATTTATGTACCGCTAGAAGACTAAACTTACCCTCAAATAACTCCTAATAATTTCTCCTAGCTCCTGGACGCACTTCCCGCACGCATTTAGCACAAGAATACGTAATATTCGGTAAATTTAGGAAACACCCGAATCAAGATATACTCTCTGCGCCCATCAACGATGGCGAATAGCTGCTCCGCTTGCTGCGTTCAGCCACCATTTTCCATGTGGGTAGCTGGCGAAACCGAGCGCATGCTCGTGAAACTTCGGGTAGAATCGGGCCCTCACCCAATCAAATTAAACTATGAGCTGTTAAAGAGACACTCTAGATGGCAGTGAGATCTAGCATAAGAGTATGTATTTTTACTGTAAATTAAGAGTTTAAAAAATTATCTTTTTTGCTGTTGTACATGTTTCGTGGTATTTTTCCTTGCAAGGAACATCATTACTTTGCATGAGTAAATTCATTTCTAGTTTCAATATTTACATAGACCTTTTACTAGGCTAAGTTGACGTAGAATTGCAACCTTTTTTTTTTATCAATTCTTATTGTCATTTGTTTCAATCATGAATAATCTAAGCCTACTTAATTATTTTACATTTGTGTCGTCAGTATGGCGTCAACGGGCTTCGCAATAAGGGTAGTTTTCTTAGAGTGATAAGTCTTCAGCGTATTTGCGTGTCGAAACTCATAAAAATTTGTCAGCATTAGGTTTTTTTTTTTTTTTCGAGACAATCATTGAATTCTATAGCTAAAAGTATGTCCAAGGAATGTCGAAAATACAGAAAGGCTTTGTCTTTGGATGTTCCATTCTCCGACATTGATCTGGCAGAAAGGGATGCTGCGAATGTCGCAAATGAAGAACCAGCCACGCCGGGACGTACTAACCAACAAGTATTTTTTGATTTCTTGAGTAAGTCGAGGATAAAGGGCCTTTTAGAGAAAAATAATTTTTTGCAGATGAGTAGCACACCTAAAAATAAACGATTGATAGTAGTGCATTCTTCTCCTTCTCCGCCAAGAATGACGGAATTAACTCCTGTAATGCTTTCTGCACCAGTTAAAATGCGAAAACATTTTCAGCGGATCAGTGGGAATAAGGAGAATAAAGAAAATAGAAAAGGCAAAAATAAATTTGTTCAATTAAATAACACTATGGAAGAGAAACAGGATTCGCGTGAAAATGGTTCTGTTGTTAAAAATAAATTGAAATATTCGGTGGATCATGAAGAACGAAAAGTTAGGATTGCTTTGACTCATCTTCGAATATAGGATTTTCGACACGATAGGATATTAGGTTCAATATATATTATTTACAACGAGAGTATATGAATTTATTTTATATGCTATTTATAGGTTTACTTTTGAAAAATAACCTACAAAATGTATTTGCAATTGCGAACGTAATTTTTACGTATCAATCGTTGCTGCTGAGAAACGAACCTAAACGTGTTCACGATCGTGTCTATACACGTTATGTTATTAGGATTATGAAATTACGTCATGTGGTTTAATCTCAGCTGGAGCATACGAGCTTTTTATTGGTTTTTGACAATAGTGTTATTTTGTAAGAACCAATTGCACGAAGACTTACATTAAGTGCCGTTACTACAGTGCTGCTTTCGTGGTAGAATAGTGTAACTTGCACATTAAAAATGGCTGACTTAAAGTCATACAATCTTTGAAGGCGAGAGTTTAACATTTTCGTAATTTCAATATTAAAACGGTAAGATTATCAGTTTTTTAATAGTTATTGTATATGGATGAAGTTGAGTAAGGATAAATTGATTCTTTTTGGCTAAAATGTAGATTCCATGATACGTGTAAGAGTGTATTTCCAGCATTATGTGTTACTTCGTTAACCTTGTGCGAATGACGTTAGATTTTTTGAATAAAATTTTTATAACTATTGCATTTTATTGTATTTTTACAGAGATGTTTGTGATTATTTGTTTTCTATGTAATATTTTCTGTGTAATATTTATTAGCTTACATCAAGTTAATGTCAATGTAATAACAAACTCAATGGTTTATGCATTATTTTTAATTTCTTTCTTTTTTGTCTTGTTAGAAGGTTCACGATGACTGGTGCCACTACTACTACTACTACTGAGAAGTCTGCAAACAATCCGTTGGAGCAGTTTGTGCTGTTAGCAAAAACTGCCAAAGGAGCAGCTGCACTTGAACTTATTAAACAGGCAGTTGAAACTCCAGGGGTACATGTATTTGGAGAATTGCTAGATATGCCTAACATCAAGGAACTTGAAAATGGACCTCATGCAGAATATTGGAATACTCTTAATTTATTTGCATATGGAACTTACAAGCAATATCTGGAAAATAAGGATAAACTCTTGGAATTAACTGCCACTCAGAAGAAGAAGCTACAACATCTGACGATCGTAACATTAGCAACCAAACTCAAATGCATACCCTATTCTGTATTATTAGAAGAGCTTGATGTAAAAAATGTTCGCGACTTGGAAGATTTGATAATTGAGGCAATCTACGCCGATATTATCCATGGTAAATTGGATCAGAAAAATTCTCAACTCGAAGTTGATTATGCTGGTCTGGGACGTGATGTTAGACCAGAAGATGCTGGTGTTGTAGTGGATACATTAGCAGCTTGGGGTCAAGCCTGTGATACAGTATTAGCCTGTATAGAACAACAGGTTGTTAGAGCTAATAGTGAGAAACAGAAGGCTACGCATCACAAAGAGAAAATAAAGCATGATGTTAGTACTTATCAGCAGTGTACGTACTTTTAATGTTTATAGGATTAACTGATAATGAGTAATATTCTTATAGATTGCAGCTATAAAGATTTCACTAGCTGCTCAGGCTGGTGGTGGTGGTGTTCAGGAAGCCGACGTTGTTGGAGGTGGTTCTGGTGCTGGAGGTAGTGAATCTGGTAGGGAAGCTTTGCCAGTTCTACCTGAGATCAAGAAGAAGCATACAAAAATCAGAGGTATTAGAGTGACTGGTAAGTTCTGGAAGACTTAATTTAGGTATTTAGTTGTTCTGGGTAAAAATGGACGGTTTGTGCTCCTGGTGGTCACTGTGTATCACTTGTATACGAATATGTCGATACGCTAGTGTTTGTTCCATAGATATCACATTGTTATCCGGTGAACGAGGTTTCCATATACCTTGATGGTATATAAAAAACTATATATATATATTTATATATATGAGCCTCCAGTGAACACAAATCATCATTCACGTTGATTAATTTTGAAAACAGTTATAAACGTGTCGGTGATTTAAGCAAAGGTTCCACGTCTCTAGTGTTATGGATTGTGTCTGACTGTTCAATTAAGATGCATGAAATTCTTGAACAAAATATAAAGTATCTTTGAAAATATATCCAACATGGGATCGATCACGCTTTAACCCTTTGAGCAGTATTAATATATAGGATGATCCAACAATTTCCCCAGAGGCTAACATTTCATAGGATATAAAGTTAAATTACTTTGTTGGATCATACTTTATATTTCTAACCAACAGTAACACATCCGTCAAAGTGGTCACAGGATCATCAATTTTATTTGCATCAAATGATGATTTGAAATGAACGTTGAAAATTATCAGCACATTAGCATATGACTGATACTGATATTTCATTCAAAGCATCAATTGACGCCTGATAAATGCTGGCTTTAACACTCACGCGTGAAATAACATTGAAATTTATAATAAATTACACATTTTACAATAATAATATTGTGTACACACAATTATCATATCGCAAAAATTTGTAAAGGCTTTCAGTATAATTTATCATTTAGTATAACAAAGAAAATATACCTAACTTTTGATATTATAGGGAAAAAATCTACTCCAGGCGCAAGGGAATGACAAATGAAACCTACTGCTCAAAGGGTTAAAGATCTCTTATCCACGTGCTCGCGAGAAAAAGTGGGTTGGAAGTTTGTCTTCTACTTATCAAAGATATCGGAGGAGAGGACCTTGCTCTCCTTGATATATGTGTTTAGGTATTGCAGAGGAGTCTGAGACAATGGAACGCGTTGCAAGTGTAGGTTGAAAACCTATATTTCTTTTCTTGTTGTTGTTTATTTAATTTGACGTGAAGCTCGACCGTTGAAACTTGTCATTGCTACGTAGACTTTTTATGATGTTATATATTTTATTTGCACGTTTTGAATGGTGCTAAATTTTGTACACAATTTTAAAGATCTAAGTTAGGTTAAATACAGGGTACGCAGTGCTGATGATTATTCAGTGGTTAACACCAAAGCAGTGCGAGAACAAGTGAATTTGATATTCAAAAAAAGGTTGAAAAATATAAGGATTTAGTATCTTTTAATATTCATAATTGATTTGCCACTATTAATGTAACACAATGAATTCCTTATACGTAAGTAATTGAATTTTTGAAAATACATCTCCACTGCTTCGCTGTTAACATATTTCCTAACTCTTGGTCCCTTCTGTTCGCTCTTATTATATTTTTCAATTGACATAAGAGAGCTGTAAAGAACGTTAAGACGTAATGCTCGACTGAAAGTGGTATGATGATAATCATACTGAAAGTGATGATGACAAACGTGGAATAAAATCTACATTTGTTACCGTCTAAACTCCCAAGCCTCCTCTATTTTTCTTATAATCTATTTATTCTCTCTCAAAGAAAAGTTTTCTTTCTTAATGGGGAACTGTCGCCGTGCGTTTCAATATCAACTAATTCAATTTTTGAAGAAAAAAAAAGCTTATGATTCAACTAGTCGAAAACAGTATACAACTGGCAGTAGTTCCCATGACTACGTTGAACGAAAAAAAAGAAATAGAAACGAGTATAGGCATGGAAAGTTAAAAAAAAATGAACTGAAGAGCAAAAAGCAATGTCCTTCGACGTAGCCGTAGTACACGAAAATGTTACCGTACTCAAGAAGCGCTGTAATTGCTAATGGAATAAACGGAAAACAGAAGCAATTTATTTTGGCGAGGCTTTTCTACTCTTCACCAAACCCTCATGGCCTCTTCCTAACGAGTCCAAAAGGAAATCTCGGTTTAAACTTTTTTTTCCTTCTCTTTTCAAATGATTCTTCAAACTGAAAATATCCTTTGGACGGTCACACAATTTCAAACGAATACAGCCAGTGATATTGCAATATATTTTCTACTAATTATGTAACTCGTTAGCATCATTATCCAAACTGAATATAAGGCTTTTCCAGAGGATAGATGGTTGCCTGATAATAAATATACTGACGTACCTCCGTAAGAATAGATTCGTAGGATTTTCATCATAGATTGTAATCTGGTGGTCTTAACGTTCCTAACGCCTGTGTAATATATACACATTTTTGATAAGAACAAATATTTTAAAAAAAAAGGCAATTATCGCAAATCATACGACTAATGGGGATTTTCAGGACCTTCTACTAATCCGCTAGGTGGCAGCATGAACTGACATTGACTCGGTCCGTGTTAATCGAGAAGAAAACGAGTGCGAGTGGTTTTAGTTGAAAAAATCTGATTCTGGCAAATGATTGACCGATGTCCACGTGTGAGTCGATATGAATACATAAATATAATATTCATAAAGAAATATATATATATATATAAATACCTATATCTTCGTGTCTAGCCACAGTGTGTCGCTTAAATCCTGTAACTTTTGTACTTTTTGAAAATAAATTTCACCCTTTCAAACGTCAATTCCAAACCCTCTTGTTAGTGACAAGAGTTTGTAGCGCTGATACGACGATACGTTTAACGTTATCATTAGACACGGGATCGTGAATGGATCTTAACTATCTCAACACTTTGCTCACCGGTCACGAATAGATTCGTTTTGCTGTGGTCGAACGACTTAAAAGAAAATGCCGGCCATACGGAACGCTTTTGATTCGAAGCGCTCGGTCAGCAAGGTGTTGTGGTTGATAATGAATCATCAGTACTACAGGATTTTCATTTTATTTAACATCATCTCTTTCCTTCACTCCCAGGGGAGGGGCGGTCACCCCCTTGCCGTCTCCGTCTAACCCCTTAGGAAGGTATACATTGTTTAATTTTCACAGTATACTTCGTCACGTTAAATCGTACGTATTTAAAATATTCTTAAGTCCTAGTAACACTTTTTCCTTATACAGAATTTTCTTTTGACATTGTTCTTGCATTGCATTTTCGATTTACTCGGTTCCGCCTTAGGTTACGTTCATTTAAGTACGTTGAACGTTCGAGTTTACAAACTAAGTCGCAATTATTCATTTAGGTAAGATTATAAATTAATTGATATTCGCTACTTATACGCTATCATCACCGGTTAATGGTAGCTTCATCTTCTCTCAAATATATGATTCGCGTATGCAATATCCTTAGCTTAGCTTATAAATATAATTTACATGATTGCCAGTTATTTACAGTTTTACGAATGTCTTGCACTTTTGCAACGTTTGAAGATATCCTTGTTTACCTTGTTGATAAAAATTTGCGGAATAATTTAACGGTGTCCGTTGTCGCATTTCAGGGGGGAAAAAAAAGGGTAACACGTGGCTTCTTACGTCATTTTAAGAAAGATAAGAACACGCAGACCTACGAATTAAATATATATATATTTTTTAATTCTCTAACTTCTCGTTTATTATTTATTCTATTAGTACGTATATATATGTATATTATTTATATCTAGTCTTCGCTCGAGATCGTTATTCGTTCGAACACACGTCTCCTACATGCGAAAACATCTAACAATGTAACGCGCAAGTCAAATGTGCCTACTACGAGTTTCGCTCGTTCGATTCACGGAAATTCGTCCTTTTCACGTATACAGAATGAAAGATATTTGAAAAATTATCGTCACGGTGTCGTGAGGTTTCGTCGATCTTTTTCTTTTCTTTTTTTTTTTTAATTTTTTTCTGCACTCGCAGGCCAAGGGCTCGAGATTGTGCTCGCCGAAGAGACACAAGTATACTTGACGATTGATGGAATCATATATTAATCATTGAAGTAGCAATCTTTAGATACACGTGGCATAGGATAAAATGGCCGCCAGAAAGATTCAAAAACAGCGTCATGGTGCTTGCATCTATTTTTTTTTTTTGGCAGACATTTTCATGTTATCCAGTGTTACGGCGGCTGATTAACGATTTAAGCGACTACGCTCGTCTGCGTCGTAGTGCGACGGAGACGTAAAAGTGCGCTACGGCAAACTTGAAATTCAATGACTTTACGTCGTAGGATATTAGTTTTAAGTACATCGGCTGATGTTGTATATGTATAGATCACGTTTAGTATGTATATCAATTAAAAAGTGCCCGTTTGAATTTTCTTTCCATAACGAATCATCTTGACGATATCGTATTTTCATGAATAACGTTTTTCGGCTTTTTTTTTCCGCGAACGAGAACGATGATCATCTCGTAGCATCGGCACGCATTTTCTTTCACGTTAAAATCGTATCTCTACCTTGTCGCAATTCCTATAGTCTGCAGAGAAACGTCGAAAGGAAAACGTGAGAAAGTATTATGTACGAGTATTTTTTCGTATTTCCGTCTACCTCGCGGTACGTCATTATACGTTTATTATATATATATATATATATATATATATATATATATATTTATATCTATAGTATATATCTCTTAAGACTAATGTGTTAAATATTCTCATATTCAGATAAAACATAATTAGTTCGTATTTACAGAAATGGACGACTAATGTCACGTCCCTGTATATTATAAAAAGATTCTCACGTACTTTTTTTTTATATCATAAATCGTTTTTTTTTATTTTTGACGTGTTCAATTTTCTTGCCAATTTTTTTTTCCGTTCATCCTTATTTTTACAGATAAACAACACAAATATTTGTACCGTCTCTCATGACGCCGTACCATAATCTTGTCACGTAATAATCTCTCTCTCTCTATATATATATATATATATATATATATATATATTTTGGCAATTTTCATCTACGTATATCTTGGTTGCTCTTTGGATTTCAGGGTTATTATCGTTTGATTATTTTATATTTACAGGTAACATTGAATAAACGTGTATGTATAATGTAACACGAGACATGTGCACAAAATGATATACACACATGAAGATTAACGTCCAATATAGTATTATATATATATATAATTAATTATGTACAGAATGAAGATATAAAATCGTCCGTTAATTCTTTATACCTATACCATTTTACTTTTAATCATCACAGAGTAAAACTAGAGCATCAATAGTTAAACGAAGACACTGTAAACTTTTTAATTTTTGAAAATACCATTTTTTTCACGATACTCTGTGATTTTGCTTTTTTTTTTTACGATTTCTTTAAAGATTTTCAATTTGGAAATGTACAGCTTTCGAGAATACAAATAAATTTCATAATAGTTAATTTAATAATTTTTTTTGGTCAAAATTCAAAATTTTCAGGCAGCTCGGTTATATGGCTATCATTGAACGTATGAGAATTTTCGAAAAGATACCTTTCTAACTATCCGCATATGAATGTCTCATGCGAATCCTTTCAGTTCACTTATCGAAGAACTGCCAGTTTTTTTTTTTATTCTAGAGCGACATTAGTTTGCTACGAAAGCTCTGTATAACTTTGTTAATGTATTGCTTACGTTAACGATCTTGTAGCTATACAGCAGTATGTAAACATAATGCAGCAGGTTCATTTGAGCGTTTATACGACCGAGTGCTGTTTATGAACACTCACCGGCCCTATTTGAGACTGCATTAGAGGGTAAAATAACATTTACGCTGTACGTTAATGCGTGAATTGTAAACGCGCTCGTTGCTGCTTTACGCGCTTTTACAAGGAACACTTAACGCCGCGAAGTTTCCGAATTTCTTATAAATCTTAAATAGTCTGCTTTTACAATCTCAATTATTATTAATTAATGTAATACTATCGACGGACGAAAGAATTGTCGCGAATTAGAAATCGTCCGAAATACTGTAATCAATTCAATCTTTTGTAATACATCTCACCCATCTCGTAAGAATTTATATTACTGTTGCTCGGGTGAAACCATTTTTTGATTTAACCCTTTACTGGCATAAGACGTCAAGTTACGCCGGCAACGGAGTTTCCAATGAAAGTTTTAATTTTTTTTACTTCTACTCGCAAAGTCAAATATTTTCGTCAGGTTCGTGCCTTAAGACTGTGTACTCTTTCAAGAAACTTAACAGGCAAGTATCATAATGGCTGTAAGTAATATAGAATTTCTTATTATGTAATTTAATCTTATCAGGTTTTGCTTTTAATCAAACAGGAAATTAATTGTTCGTTTAACTTGAATTTTTAATAAAAGAATTATTAACCCTCAGACGATCACAGCTTTCTTCGAGATTGGTTTCATGTTGGCTTGGAGAATCGTTGACTCTAAAATCAATTTCTTCTGCTACAACGCAACATCCTTTTGGCCTACAGGACCGTTGCCTATCCTGACGTTGGTAATCGCTTTTGAGTTCGTAGGATTAATCTCTTTTGTGTCTATGTCTTTCGTGTCCTTTGATGTAGGCACGGGCGCAGGTGCTGAATTTATTTCCTTGCCATTAATGAGAGTTTGAGTGGATTGTGTGATCAATGTAGCAGGAGGTTTCCCATTCTTACGGTCCTTCAACTCCATATCATAATCTGTAAGAGATAAGTTTTGACCGATAAGAAACTTCCGTAGTGCGCTCGTGTAAATATAAAAAAAAAGAATCCAAGCGAAGTTTGAAAATAATAATAATAATAAATTATATTAGTGATCTTACTCTCACTCTGCGTTGAGCAATCTATAGTAGAAACAACGTGTCTCTTGACAGCTTTGTTTTGATCGCACGTGGCAGCTGTCAGGGTGACAGCTGCCATCATACTCGAAGCATTAGTCCCAGTGACAGCAGAACTCTTGGTAGTGCTGTATCTTGCAGGCATCATGCTTTGACGTACGTTCCTTTCAGGTCGTATCAGTATTATATAGAGCTATAAAAAAAAGGAATTAATCAAATTCGAAAATTTCATGCAAAAACAAGGAGAGAAAAGAAATTCATATTGTGACCACCCAAAGAAACCGGATGCTTCTGTAATAACGGAAGTCGTAGGGCATTCACCTTCGGACTGAAGAGGCACGCTATGGTCACGGATGCCGAGAGGCTGATGGTTACGGACATAGAAGTGATCCTGAGAGCCACGTGATTTCCTGTACCAAAGTACAGCGGCACGAAAGCTAACCATATCACGCATGTCGTGTACATTGTGAAGCCTGCAAATAATGGACATGAAATTTCGTACTGGAACATGATGATTGAGCTGCTAAAATTTTGATATTGATTTTTCCCAATGGATTCTGATGTAAAACGAGACTCACCAATGTGTTTACTCTCATT
This sequence comes from Calameuta pygmaea, assembly GCA_031762395.1. Taxonomy (NCBI): domain Eukaryota; kingdom Metazoa; phylum Arthropoda; class Insecta; order Hymenoptera; family Cephidae; genus Calameuta; species Calameuta pygmaea. The sequence goes on along the minus strand of JASANN010000004.1, from coordinate 878,573 downwards.
AAACGCTTCCGGTATCTTTCTTGTTAGCACCGCGTAAACCGTACAGACCACGATCAATATTATTGGATAGGAGAACGCTATCATGTAACTGGCATCGATGTAACTATTACACACTAACAGATTATCCTCTCTGGTTGGGTAATGATACATTGCTCTTGCAGGATCAATAACCATCCATACTCCATTGATAAGTATCTGGACGCCAACTAGTCCAGAGCATATGATCAGTTGTGATCGTGGAGAGATGAACGAGGGTCTCTTGGCGCTGTGTTTACCGGCATTGAAGATACGTGCTATGCGATTAGTTTTCGTTAGCAGAGCAGCGTAGACGACTGTGAAGCAGAAGCCGGCGGCAAATCTGAAAGAAGAATTGAGATAGCGGTATATGAGAACATTTTTAATTCATGTAGTTACTTTGTAGTACTGATTTTATGTTTTTTTAGAGTACTTTCTGATGGCAAAGGATACATGGGATACGCTGAGATCTTTTATTCCTTGAGAATAGAGATTACCGTGGACATTGTGATAACTTGATATTATGGCCTGTAAAAGCTATGGGTGGTTTTCACGCAGACAGCGTTGCTCGTAAAATATTGATACATTTTGGGAGGATCCTGCAGCCATAATGTCTCAACGATAAAATTTATGTTGGATGTATGCCTGATAGGACCAAAAAGTCTTTTTGCATCGTCGCGGATGGCACTTTGAATTTTTTTTAAAATCAATTCTTGAATTTCATAAGTGGATGTATTGAATTTTGGTATAAGACAAGGTTGTATTTTTCAGATAAAACATTTAACTGTTGCTGCTTCGTCGTCTTTATGCAAATGTATGCGCACTCAAATAGAATCCTTGTGGACTGAGGGGTGAACGCGAAAGTCTTTTCCGTCGTGTCTTTAGAATTGAGACACTTTGTGCACACGTTATGTGTCATAGGGGGAGAGGGTTGACACAGAGACAGGGATTGTGTACGCAGTGTCAAATAAATCTTCCAAGAGTCCTTTGAGGCTGATTCAAAAGTGGATGGTAATCCTGTTAGGAGAATTTTGTTTGACGTTTATGAAATTACCGTAAGGTGTGCAAAACTACAAAGAATCCTTTAGCCCTTAATTAACTTTGCTTTTCCTTTTGCTTCGTTTTGAAGACTTCGTCAATGTCAATTGTAAACAAACTTTTGCACGAGCTTTAATCTCTCATGGACTTTGATTTCTATGTATTGGTCGCTATGCGACAGCAGTGTTGAAAATTTAGTGTTTGTTATATAAAATATTTTTGCTTTGCAATCACCTTTGTATGCCACATACAATGTCCGTTGGTCTCAGCACGAGGGCAAAGGTTACCAAATAGCATAAAAGTATTCCTGTCAGAAGAATGTAAGACAATTCTCGTCCCGATGCTCGAACCACTGGGGTGTCGTTATGCCTGAGGAAGACACCACCGACAAAGAGTGTAACCTGTAACGACAAAGGAAAGAAGAGAATATGAATATGAAATGTGAAGATGAATGAAGAAATATTATAAAGGATATTACCAAAATTCCAGTGGAAGAGAAAGACATTGCGCCTATTGCCCACCCGCTTTCCAATTTGAGAAATTCTTCAGGAATGTCACGGCAATAGGAATGCGTTTCGTCAGGGACTGTACCTTGAGGACAAGCAAGACACTGTGTCTCATCCAGAGGGTGTCTTATCTATAGAGAAAGAAAGGAAAAAAAAGTTTAATAAAAGTCCTCAAATTTTCTTTATGTTCTAAGTTCATTAAGTTCGTCTCTAAGAATCCATGGGAAAATTGTCATAGCTATCTACCCTTATTGTAGGGATTAATGTGAATGTTTTTCAAGGGCTGCGGGGCACGATTATGGAGGTTCCCATATTTCTGAAAACTTATGCTAATTGCCCTCGTAATCGCGTGCTTCGACCCTCCTAATCGAAAGCACATCCCATGTTTTGTAGATTAACGCGAATGAGGTGGCATCCGCGAGGTGCAGCTTTCACGGGAAACGCGAGCTTTCGTGTCTATCGTACAGCGGAGGTAGCTATATTACGCTGTACACATAACGTTTAATTAATATCCCACCTGGTACTGTGTGCAATTGAAGCAGTGCCAGCAGCAGCTTTCACCCTCTACGTATTTCTTGGCTTGTCCAACTTCGCAAGGCAACGAGCAGACGCTTTCGGGTGGTTGCGGATGTCCCATGCGAAATTGAATTTCTATGGAATTGCAAGTGCATTTTTTTTATCGTGCGTAAAGCCATTTAGATGTCGCTTAAGATAATTTTATAATACGTAATTCCGTTGATAGTTACCTGACATGTTCAGACGCAATTCTCCTTCCAAGTATTTACCTACTCGAATCCATTTGTATTTTCCTGGTGATGTCTGCTTGAAATGTATAATATTGTATCGAGCGGGGCCGTCGCCGTTTTTGTCGAACCTGAACTTGTCACCGCTCAGACCTAAATGTTTAAGGTGTCGTAAAATGGAATGATTTTGCCTCTTTTTTTTCTCTCTCTTATATATTTCTTACCTTCGAATGATACTTTTCTTAGGTATCTTAGTAGTTCCGTTCCTTTTGTTGGTTTCATAGCGTCGCAAAGTCCTGGCTTGCCGTGACATAAATCCCTGTGCATGTCGCTATAAAAGATTATACAAGTATTACATTTTTATTCATCGCCTTTTATTTGTACTAGTAGATTTTATTTGATTGTTCTTTGGAACAGTTACCGGAATGCGTAAGCGAATGCCATCACAGCATCTGAAACGAATTGTAACTGATCTTCGAAAGCTGTATTTTGCTTGGTGAGACGTTCCTTCGTTGTACATGGCTTAGTGTACTTTTGATTATATGGCGTCCAAGAAGCGTTTGGATAACGACACTGAAAGTGATCCTCCCAGAATTCTATAATTAGATAGAAAATAAAAAAAAAATTATAATGTTACAATAAAAGAAAAATTCTACTATTAAGCAGTATGTATTTTCAGTGGTACCCGTGGGACAAATCGACTAAGATCTAAGGTGCCTAATTTATTTTTCCAGCATCAAAGAAAAGGAAATCATGTTTCGTGTTTATATTTACATTCTCGTTTAACTTCTTTGAGCCTTTGAAAATTGAAAAAAATTTTATTCCGAGCACTGTATCTACGTTCACCGGTAGCAGGGGATAAAATGTGAAACTACGTGAAGCTGGCGAAACGGCAGTTCAATTATTTAATGATAAACGACTTTGTATCTGTATTGACATTTATTGCTTATACACATAAAAATTTGCTAATTAGTAAAAAACTAGGTGTAGCATAATTATTATGTAATAATGACGTATAAGAATGGCGATAATTTTTTACTTGAAAATTTCGACTATGGCCATTATACCACTACCGTATTCAACATTGGAGTTTTGCCAGGCACTACATGTTAATTAGTTGCGTTAATTAGTACAATTTACGTCCATGATAGAATTAAATGAATAGTTTGAAGTGATGGAATATTATTATATAGCAGTCTTCACAAGCAACGGTATAATTCATCAATGAAGGTTACTAATTTAAGAAAACATAACCAGCTAAATAATTGTTAAACTACTTGACTAATCAATGCCATGTTTCAGTTCGCTGAACGTTTATTTGATTATTACAAACGAGAGGCAATTTGTTCATCGCGCATAATCCAGCGTGAAAATCCAATCTGAGCTCGTGGTTCTTATCCAATTTTGTAACGTGAACGCAGGCCGGGAGTTCTACGTAGATCTACTCCTTTGACCTATTCTATAAGAGACAGTATCATAATGCAGAAAAGGATGAGGGGGAAAGGTAAATGAAATATCTTCACCACGATCCCCACATGCCGCGTCATTTTTATGATAAACGCGTGTGATATTTTATCTCGTGGACGACGTCGGGCACGAACCTTAGGAAAAAAAAGTTGTCTCTTCGAGCGGCAAACTTTATGCTTGCGAAAAAGTCTATTACAATTTCAAATACAACCGGTGAGTTACCATGACTTTTTGAAGAATGGATATACGTGTTATAAATTTTTTAAGGTTTTTTTTTTCTTTTCAGTAGGATTCTTCAGTTCTATGGGATTTCAATAGACCGAGGGTTTCAGTGAAATTTAAATATGCATATTCAAGGTATTGCGGTATTTTTATGTAACCGCCAACAAAAAAAAAACGTGGTACAGGTTTAGAGCAATCTGAACGTTTTGAAAGCTGAACAAATTTTCGTTTTTCACGGTTTTTTATGCTTAACCTATTTCATCCGAAACGGATGGATTTTTTAACTCATCGGGGCACTGGCTTTATGTATTATGCAAAACTTCCCGTAATGTTGACTGTGTTTCGTGTTTTTAGCATAAAAGCGCAGGGGCGTTTATTCCGGTTGGGAATGCACGGCATCCTCTATTTTCAAGAACGGACTATATGCAAAAGCGGAAACTGCTAGAAACGAGTCGGAAATGACAGTGTCGACACTCGCACGTAGAAGCGTGTCGTTACGAGGAATCTTGATTAATTTTTCTACAAAGGGAACAATTGCGTAAGGTAATTCGAAAACTTTTTTTTTTTACTTACCCACAAACCAGGGATTCCTCTTGTTATTCTCCACCGTCAAATTCAGAAAATATTCCTCGAATCCGTTCACCTGATTTGCTTGTGGCTGCACCGAAAGCGTTCCTTCGACTTCCGGTTCGTTTCCGTCGCTCACCAATCCTCGTGCACTCCATCCGTCACTTCCGATCCACGAAAACGCTCCGGTAGCATTGCATCGTCTAACTGCACGCATCACCCCAGCTACTTCTTGATCCGATCCAAAGATTATGCATCCTGAACGCATCGAAGAAAAATATTTAATTAATTGAAAATACACTGTATACATTTGTACTCGTCAAATAATATTATAAGGGTATTTTTATGAGGAAATGCAAAAAATATGGGTTTTTATCACAACAGCTAAAACCACTCAAATTGTTCAAATAAATTCTCGGACCAATTTGAAAAAACCGATATGCGCTGTATTTGCGATTTTGGGAATTGGGTTGTAGATATTTTTTTAATTTCCTCACAAATTATTGAAGACCCATGGGAGTTGCTGTAACGGGATAAAATCATGGATATTCGTCTAATTGGAGTTGGTAAATCTATTTCTTTACTTTACTACGTACTTCCGTCACGTTCGTTAATCCGCGACTCTGTCACTACCCTCAAAACAAACTCTGCCGCTACCCTCACTCACTCCCACTTGCCTCGTTCAGCCCTCGTGTCACTAAATTACAGAAATAAACCCTCAGGTTATAAACTTCTGGCACACTGATACACAAGTACGATATCTACGTGCTTTATAATATTTTGATGAACTGTATATATGTATACTTTTTGTAAAATTTAACCAGAGTTCATTTCATTCATATCACTGTAATCCTATGGATTGTTTCATAAATATAAAGTGATTTCGAGTTTTGGAGTTTTATGATAAATTTGCAGAGTTTCATCACTCTCATGTAAATGTAGAAGTATTATAGCAAAGTAACGTTTCATTAAAATAATTTTGTGAATTAACATAAAGGCGATATATATATCCCATAAAAAATATCCTATTATCATAATTACATCGAAGACCCTTTTTACGGAGCAATTCCGTGTGAATTCTTTCACAAACCGACAGCCCATTAAGCTCCATTTACAATGCGTGATTCACGGGGGCGACAGGAAGGATTTCTCTAGTTTTCAAAGAGATAACGAGTTTTTTTTAAAAAAACGCGTGTAACAGTGAAGGATCCTGTGAACGTTTTAAGGCGGCAAGATTTAAACGGATTGCCGATCAGTTTTACACTTCCATTTTATACGTGCTATTTCGTAAGAGGTATCCTGATTTATGGTAGGATCAATGATAAGAGCTAATCGTTTTTCAAACGACGGATACGGTTCTCTCGAAAAGTAATTGAACTCCAGGTATGTCTTTCTCTGTTGGTCTCTTACATAAAAAATCGTCATGAGTGATAACGGAAGCCGTCAATCTTTTCGTAGATAGAGAAATAAAATTTTTCAAAAATCAAATGTCAAACGAGAAATGTTAATATTTTGAAATTTCTTTATTCCCTGCAAAACAACTACGTTTCCCATAGGCAAGAAAATTCCTTGACCTTTTTTTTTTGAACTCTGGTTATCCCACTGATTACAGCAAGCTCGCAGCCCTTGTATAAAATTATAGCGTTGAACGATTTTCTCATGCAAATTTTCCTTCCACGTTCCCCCTCCCCTTTTTCCCTTTTTATCACGAGCAAGCATATCCGATTAGGATAAATAGGACTTTATATTTTCCTTTTTTTTTCAGTGCAAAATTATTCTAATCAGATTTCTAAGGACTGCATTTGGTGTACGCATGTACGTGCTAACTAAGGGTCGATCAGTAATTAATATTAATGGTGCATCGATGCACCTAATGAATTTGGCTATTATAGGCGTTTCCATAGTCTTAAAAATATATTTAAATATACATATTAGACTATCTATCCCCCTGACCACCACAGATAAAATCAAAGCTTTGGTACGAAGTAAAAACTTTGAGTCGATTTAGAGGTTAACTAAGTGGGATCAATTTCTCGTATTGGTCCATCTCGAATGTCCATTCTTTATCCTTAAGCATCCGGGTACCCGTATATCGAGAAGATAAATATTTCCCTAAGGAATTTCTTCTATTGTACTTTTTCACAGCTCTGCTCGTCAGAATGTTTTTTTTCCCGATTTTACCTTGGATTATGTACGAGTGGGATGAAGTTTTTGAATTTTCATGGCCATCCCGATTTGCATGCCCCCTTACTAACGGCCCTCTTAGATGGCATTTCCTCTGAATGGTATATTTGATGTGAATTCCATCCTTATATTTTACCCGCGGGAATTTTGGTAAGCGAGACACTCTCTTACCTAACTCGACTCTGGCTATTGGAGAATGTGAAAACTTTTCATCTCCCAGTTGAAGAATGGAAGCTGTATTGTGCGGGTGCCGACTTTATATGCATGAAACGACTGGAACGCGATACCATTCTGTATTGAACTTCGTGCATGGGGTTTGGTTCAACATTATTTTTTTTCTCCGTCAAAGAATAGATTCGCGATGTAAAAGTGAGGTAAAGTCAAAAAAAAATAAAGAACAAGGCATTACACTGAATAATGGAACACTTGAAGTATCACTTAACCCCCCCCCCCCCCCTCCCTCTGTGACAAAAACATTAAATTGCAAATGCAATTACATCTTTTTTTGCATTCTCATATTTTTTTCATAAATATTACACAAGACACAAGGATACATTGCCTATTATCATATCTATCCACGTGCCAATAGGGACGATCAAGAAATAAGAGGTCACCTCGACCTGCACAGGTTAATTGTTCCTCGTGGGATTAGGCCGGGTTCAGGGAATTAAAAATTTTATATTCCTGAAATGAAGTGTAATTCGTTCCGTTATTACAGAGAATCATTGAGCTTTCTTCTAAAGGCCAGCTATGTTTGTACATATGTATACCAAGTAAATGGGCACCGTGTTCGAGGATGTGTCACGTAATTTGTTGGCTGATCCCCTGAAACTGATGGGTAGTTAAGGTCGAATTGACAAAACGGCTTTGAAACTTCGAATCTGTTCAAATCTCTGTCAGTTCCCGTTCCTCGTTAGGCATACCTATATATGTATGCATATGCGTAGGCATTCACCTCCTCTTTTCAGGACAATTTGTCCTGGGAGATCCTGGGCGCAGAGCAAGGATAACGAAACAGTTGGATGGAGACGTGTTGCGTTTAATAACGGATGTATAATGCAAACGTAATTCGGTGTACCTTGCCCCTGGCTCTATATGGTATACGCGTACGTTTATTTAGGTATGTAACTTGAAACAAGAGACGAGTTACTTCTCTCAAGGTTCTCTCTCTGTCTCCTATTGTTTTCTCTCTCTATCTCTCTTTCACTACCATATACATTGGGCTTTCTGATCTGCTGTACCATAGACTCCATTGCGGACTTCTCTAAGCAAAATCTGAATCTGGCTAGTAAATGCGAAATAGGCTTACTTGGCTGTAACGGCAGTTTCACTGGTTCGGATTAATTAAGCTTTTATTAGAATTCACGAGCTTCTCTTGGGGCGTTAATACGGTTTCTGTTTTAACATTGAATTATATTGTTGGTTTAGATATGACGATGGATAAGTTTGGCGACGAATGTCATTAGCACTAAAATTTATGTGACAATTTAATTTCATTGTTTTGTCACTCTGTTTCCTAGAACGTGCCGGTACACGTGTTTGTTCTATTGGAAATAATTTATATTGTTTGTTTTCTAAGATTTTTTCGCGGATTTTAAACTTTTTGATATCTACGTCATTTTTTTTAGGACAGCCCTCGGATCTTCGACGTCCATTGCCTTGCGAGTACAATTATTCGCAAATTTTTTTTTAAAGAATCATTTTTTTCCCAAGCTTCATGAACACTCCCCCTTTGTACGTAAAGCTGGACCGGGAGGAGTTTTCGAGCTTTTCTACTTATCCTACAGGATGCCATCTCGAAGTTAGTCACTTTCGTAGTTAAGTCCCGAGCGTGTAGTTCTTGGTAAGCATCCCTTACAATCTTCTATGAGACTCTGGAAAACCCGGATTCCACCTAAATATTTAACAGTTGCTGTATGCAGGAAGAAAATAAACTTTTTCTTCTTTTTCTTATACATATATATATATATAATTTTTTCAAAAACCTCTAATCTTATCACACAGTTTTTGTGTCTCTAAGTCATATACCTTATCATTGACTAGGGACTCTTGCACTTTTATAGTCACCGTCAGCCCTGCTAATATTGGTGCAGCGTCTGTGTACCGAGAGCGATGAAATATTTTTTAAGGGGTTGCTCGTGGGAATATGCAGCGTACGTGGGGTGGCTTTAGGGGCGTACATTTTTCCTGGTATATCTTAGCAAGGTGAAAAGTGCAGGGGTTCTTCGTTCCTTGAAAATCCCAGGAGACTTTAAGTGTCTCAAGAAAATTGCTCTCCAGCTGCTAGGTGATGCACCAAGTCGGTGAACTTTCCCTCCCTTGCATTGAATATAGCTGGAGATATGATGTTTAATATTATGAGTCTAGAAAGTCAGTGGGAGGGCGCACACCCTGCGTTATAAGACCTTTACTCAAATTACATGCCCGTGCGAAGAAAATATTTATCTCGAAAATGTCCATACAGCGACGATTGGATTTTGTTGATTGGATACCCGTAGATGACATTTAAATTCATTTAAGTAGGCGTTTCATGAAAAAAAAAGCAGCAGTTTGTAAACAAAATTTAATGGACTTCTTTCGAAGCTATTACGTAACTTCATGGCACCTATGCTGCGAGTATATAAATCGTTACGTATATTGGTATTGGAACGTGATTATTATACTTGAGATTTTATATGAAAAAAATTTTTGCCAAGGCGGCAATATCAAGAACGAAATATATTTTGCTGTTAGCGAACGTTTCTTCACATCCTCTCTCGATTTATGCGAAAAAGAAGAAATTTTCTTGTTCGATAATACCGAGTCTTATTGGCTATCCGTCAGTCGACAAGAGACTAGTTGAAAAATTTATCGGTAGTACTTTGCGTGGACGTCAGAGGAATTTACGAGATTCTCACCCTCATGGTTGAACTATCAATTTTGACTACGTAGCTTTTCGAACAGGGATAAAAATTTCTTTCCTTTATCCCTCTCAAGCTGTCCGATACGGAGTCCACGTAGTACGGAGCTGCTTTTTGTCTTTTTTTTCCGTCGGTAACGTCTACGATATCAATTAGACGCTTCTCCGTGTTTTTTTTGGTCACGTCAGAAATACAGCCCGATAGGATTCAATTAAGCGAAACGTCCGTAACATTTTACTTCATTATTTTTGGGTGGACCCAGGGAAAAGTTATTTTGGCATGGTTAAGGATCTTTTATTTCCCAATTGCACCAAGTCACGAACCAAGTGAGAATTTCGGGTAGAGAGAGAGAGAGAGAGAGAGAGAGAGAGAGAGAGAGAGAGAAAGACAGAAAATTCTAACGTGTGGTTCAGTGAAATTGTGGTTAGGCCTCTGAGAAATCCCAGGATCAACTGGGCTACGTTACGTTTACTCCTACCTTCTGATTGGATTGATCCAAGGGATGGTAGGGGTAAACCCGTGAAATACTGCACCAAATTCGTAGAAGTTTCTGTTTCTCTTTCTCCATTGTTTCATCCCGACTCGGTTTCTCGTGCGTATGTTCTTGTTTAAAATTTTTTTATTTTCAACCCTACTCTAATAATAATTCTCAGCAACCCCTGGGTTATATCTTTTTCACAACGTATTTATTATGAACCTTCGCTCATAAACGAACTTCGCTTATCTCTTTGTAGCTTTTTTCAGGCTACCGTGAACCCGACCTGAACTTTGAATCGGATTCTTGCGGGCTAAGTGGGAAATGGCCATGCTACGTTATCCTTGAGGTAGCACGAGTTCAAAACGGGCAATCCTGTTTTATATGAGCAAAAGTTAGAAGGAGATAGTCGAAGCGCGTGGTATCCCTGTGGGATGTGATACTAATCCTCAATGGGAAGTCAGAGTTTTGGATTCGGCGTTAGAAATCGAAAAGCACTTACATCGACATAGGGAGAATACAAAGGGAAACTGTTAAAGTGGAAAGACGAAGAAGAAGTTGAAAAAGTTTTTCTTTATCTTCCAATCGCACATCTTCCCTTGAAAATTCTTCGACCTCGAAAATTTTGCTCTTTTGAAGCTACCTGTAATCGAATTCTCATGGGGAACTTTGCGACCCACGAATTTCCTGCCAAGTATTTGTACTACAATAGTTATCGACTCTCTTGCAGCATATTTTATCAGTTCTGAATTTTGAGTCTAGGGAGCTTTTCACGAAATACCATGTTATCCAGAAAATTTTAGGTCCGCCGAGAATCACTGTAAATTCAATATCGACAAGGTCGAGATCAATTTTTGAACGAATATATTTTTCTATAAGAACTTTTGCGTATGCGAAGTCACTAGTGTGCATTTTTTTTTCTCTTGAAATAATTTAGGGTCACGAAGGATCTACCCGTGCTTAAAGATATTTTGAAAAATTCAAGGGTACGGTTTTTTTTTCAAGGGTATATCGTTTTATTCAGACTTACCCCTTGCTCGTGGTTTCGTCAGCAGTTTCTGCACTATATTGTCATAGGCCGTTTCTTCAGCAACTCCCGAGTCCTTTACCAATTTTTCCTTGATGGCAATGCAAATATTGTGCTTGGCTAGAAGTTCCTCGAGCTCTTCGAAGGCCTGTAAAAGGAAAAGGATAAAACCAACTTTTTATACAAGGTTATGGTACAGGGGTTCGAAATTTCGAATAAACCCTTCAAATCCATCCCTGTATAAAGTCCATGATATGCACAGCTACTATGTATACATATAAAATCTTATATAGGAAGTTTCGATGGTACAGGGTGGTATGGTGCTTGCAAGACAGTATGCTAGAGGAATGAGTTTCATTTATCACCCTCTCCCCTTCCCCGGGCATTGTACCAACATGAAGTTTACTGACGATGGACTGGGCTTAGTCCTCATCCGACGTCAACGCCACGACGTCAGCGTTGACGTTAATTCGTTAGGACGGCAAACATATGTAATACAATCGATCTGGTGGAATATTGAAAATTGTTAAAAAATATCAAATATTCATCTCGCACAGCGATGTATCATTTTTCATATGTAGACAGTATTTTTGGTAATCCCAAAGTAAAAGCTGTGGAGCTATTTTCAAAATTTATCTTCTCATTATCCACGTTGGATAATTGTACAGAGTGTCAATTGACATTTTAATTATTCTGATTTTTTTCAATATTAATTTCATTCCATGCCGGATTATATTTCTTTAAAAAAAGGAAAATGAATAGCAGGCTGTATTCGTTAATTAGCCAGACGCCTGACTAGAGGGCGAATCAGTGTAATTAAGCATCGGCCTTGATTAAGTTACGATCGAAGTGCGTACATTAAGGCGAAATTTAATTCGCACTTAAAAAAAACTTTAGATCAATCATAAGATGGAATATGAAATTCATTGAAAATTACCCCTATTTCATACCCTTAAATAATCAAGCAAAATACGTATAATATTAGTACGAGTTATTGTTACAGCGAGGAATTCAATTTATTGGGGAATGTAAATGAAAAAGAAAAAAAAATTTTTCGTTGGCCTGGTTTCATCTATTTTTATTTCTTTTTCTTCTTGAAGCCTTCTACTTGGTCTGCACCCTGTCGGTCCTAGTGAATATTTATCAGACTCCGGGAGATCCTTTTGTATTTCATACTGCACTTTTACGCTCATTGGGGGGCAGGGGGGGGGGTGGTTGGAAAATAAGTGAAGAAGGTAGTGCTATATCATGTTTACCTGACTTTCTCATTTTCACTTATATTTATATCAAGGTTTATGCTAATAGCATTGCGGCGTTGGCCAGTGAAGTGAGCCTCATGATTATTTATAATTTTCTTTTATATATAAATTTCACCTGTTACTTTACGCAGGATCTACGTCCGCGACCTCCGCTTAGAATATTTTCCGGTGACACTAAAAGTATTACTGAAAATATCAACTTATCATCCTTCCGTTAATACACGTTAAGGGATAGCGAAAAAAAAAAATTGGCGAATCACGAAAGTTTCCAAGAAATATCATAGCTGCTCAGCCATCTGCATCACCCGCATAAATCTCATGAATACTTGATAGCGTTGAAAAACCCTGGCTAAAAGCACGTATCTGAAATATGACACAGGGATGCGGCTTTTAAGACACGAAAAGGAGGACAGGCCGCGCATATTTTTCAATTAAACCAATTTTACGTGTAGCCTTGGCGAGCGTATATAATACACAGAGAAAGTATGAAACCCATCCTGGCATTCTAGCTGGCAAATATTTCCACATACTGGGGCGCATTACATATTCACCAGGGAGTAGAATCAGCATGAACTTCAGCAACAACCCTTGACCCGTCATTGTCTAAGGTACATGTATTATCTCTTCTATACCTTGTGGTTAATTCTTTTATTATTTTCCTTTGTCTTCCTGCAGGTTCGAGCGGCCCAAATCGCAAAGAGGGCGTGGGACGATCGATTCGAGATTAAAAAACGGCGCAGCGACGATCGTGCTAAATGAAATTCTACGACACGTACATCGGGGAAGTCTACTTCCTCGTGACGACGGCACGTGAAAGAGACAGCGGGCTTAGGCGGATGAGGACGCTGTTCACGTGGTGAAGTTTCCACGCGGGACAGATGGAAGCTACGTGATAGAAATCAAACATTGTCTCACCGTAGGCCTGGGACTTACTTTTTAAGTAAGATTGACAGAGACTAAGCGCAAAGAGGAAAAATTGAAAGATCTTGGAATGTGGCTAGCAGGCCGAGAAGTTCAGTTTAAAATAATATTACGACGGGAACGTAGGGATGGGTAAACATTAAGGAGAAAATGATCCCGTGACTGCTAAATATTCACTAGATTACGCTGGTGGCGGTAAGTGGTTGGGTTGAGGGTCGATGAATTAAAATAAAATTTGCATCTCAAGGATGGAACGTTTGGCATCGCTGTAACATCTATGCGCCTCCACCCTTTACGTCCACTACGGTCGTATTACTTAATCGATAATTGTTCTTATTGGCAGAAGGGTATGTCCCTACGACTAATTTCATTAGTCCGTTAACTAATGAGACTGGAATCACAGACCCTGTTGAAATTCGATTCAATCCTATGCTACCGTGGATATTTACCTTTGGATTGGGTGTTGTCTCTATGTTGCTAAGGGTGTATTTTTGGTCGAATTAAATAAAGATTGAAAATGGTCCGAATGCACGGTATGGTTAATAAAGTTATGAATAATTTTTTAGGGTTAATCGAGAGAAAAAATATTCTAAGGATAGATTTTTATTGCATTATATAAGCTGCCAGTCGAAAATATTAATTATACTTGTGAACCGTTTGAAATCGTGAACCAATCATTGAATCTATAAATTTTTCAATATCCCACCAGCAATTTCGCGGGACTTGCATACGATAGTGGCTCACATGCTCGCCTTACTATCGCGCGACGATAAATAAATATATTTTTGCTTTCCCCGTGAAAACCGCCGAAATTGCATTGCCTGTATGTTTTACATATCCCATTTCCGTAAAAATCTATAGCGCGTTTTAGATTCTGCGCCTCGACCCAGGAAGAGGGTGAAGTTAGAGTGATATGATGATTTTTATCGTGAACATTTTTTTTCCCCTTTAAAAGTAACCCCATTCGTTCGACTCACCGCGCCATGGGCTTCGTTGACTCCGACGCGTTAAAGTGGGGACGTTTTTGAAAATAAAATAGAAATACAAAAATACGCTTCACGTTTCGTCGGATAGGCGGACAAAAGAAAGGCCAGGATCAATTAGTCAGTGTCTTGCGTAAATTACCAAAACGAATGTGTCGTAGGCATTGAACTTGTATTCAGACCTGAGCGTGATAATCGCATATATCTGGAAACACCTTTTACTTTGGCAGTGAGTGTACAATTTTTTCGCAATAAATTTTCTTCGTCTTCTCGCCCTCACGCGTATCTCTATATATGCTGTAATCACGCATTTATATCGTACGAATGACTTACTTTTATTCCGTAATTGCTCTCTTCGTATATAATCGAAACGTAACTCCATCCCATTTTACGAACGATGTCCACCATGGCTTTTACTTGATAATGGTCACTGGGTATAGTCCTCGTGAAATATTCGAATCTCTGTTTGTTCGAGAGCTCCGGACTGGTCGAGAAAAAGGAAACCTAAAACAAACAGGAGACATATTTATTTTCGCGTGTTTCGTTTACGCTTATTAAAAAAAATATATGTATAAATACGAGAATAGGATTACGCAATGGGCAAATACGAAAATTATCTACTGCGCAACAGAATTATATACTCATTAGTTAACGAGTAACAAGAACCCCCTGATAATATATTATTATATCGAATACACCTTCGTTATACGAATAATCCTTGAGAAGTGGTTGGAAACTTTCTAAGAAAATTTACCAGCTCTTGCTAATAATGTAGTCTGCGTTATCATTACACGTGGATAAGGTTGTTAGGTCGTTAGATTAGGTTAGGTACGCAGCTATTAACGTCGGTGTCTGGAAACAGTATGTTATTTGTGTTTACTCTCGTCCAGAGTAAGAATAACCCAAGAATTACGTACTCGCATAATTACGAGAACACCGTTGAGGTCAAGTCTCCAATTGGTAGATTGAATGGGGTCACAGTGAGCACCCCAATCAAGAGGTCCACGAAGACTCAAGATAATCAACTGAGTTCAAGCGAAATTTCAGACCAGGTTAAACGCTTCGCTCCGCTTGGGAATTAAAACAAGTTTGCTTCTCGTTTTGAAATCCGATTCAATTTCATGCAAGAAACCAGTAAGTTGAATCAATGATATTTCACATATTTAACATTCACTTTCAATATATACCTATATATGTATACTATATTTTCTGTATGCTAAATATTTTTTTTTTTTCAGGAAAATCGTACTTGTCACTTAACTATTATAGACAAAGCGATATTAAGCACTGAAGATTGCACGGGTGTCATTCGGAATGATTTGACAAACGAAAAATTGCATGGCTCTTAGGGTGCGCAAAGGGAGTTTCTGAAATTTGTGATAACGAGATGCGTTTACAATTACGATGCAATCCGTTCCAATCGATAACTCAATATCATGCCAATTCCCCGTAACGAGAGTAATGCCGTTACGCCTTTCCACTTTGTGAACATTGCGGTTCATTCTCTGGTCGATCGCTTTAACAATTTTCAACGAGAATACTGCTGAGCTGAGCTTTAAGGGACTAAGGGAATAGAAGTGAAATAATAATAAAAGGTAATGAATAATGGTTTGTAGGATGCCGATCATTGTTAGATCGTGACTTTTCGCTGAATGGCCGATACTTTGAAATTTTTCGGTATATTATTCGCGCTCGGCCAGCTGAATGTCTTCCATGCGAATTCCCTTCGGGTAGGGATTCTCTTTGGAGATACGAGAAAATGCTCGTATTTCAGAATGGAATAATAACGTGGGAGCGTTCTGGAAAGCGATTATTTTATGCGGGTCAGAAGGAAAAATAAATGTCTGATCTTGACTCGGCAAGAATGACGCCATTTTTGCGATATTATCAATTTTGACTTATGTAACGTGCTATAGCCAATTCTTTGACATTTCATACTTAGGTATAGATATATGCATGTGGAGTCGATATATATAAACTTGTCAAAGGGTAGTTAGGAGGACGTGCGGCGTTCACAATAGCAAGCGAATGCGTTTTAAAAAAAAAACTAAACCTTAGGACATGTAGCGTGCTAGTTCTAACCTACTCTAACCTGTCGTGGCCATTTCTTAGCCCATCACAATTTCGTCTGTCACGCATCAGAATTTT
>JASANN010000004.1:839538-862018 GCA_031762395.1 Calameuta pygmaea | reverse complement strand
TTTCTTAGCCCATCACAATTTCGTCTGTCACGCATCAGAATTTTTTGCGAAAATTCGGTGTGTGTGCCGCTTTACGGTCCTGACAGTGTACTTTAAGTATGTAAATTTTATCAGGACTGTCCTGCTAAGCACCAAGTGTCCTCGTAGCTGCCAATACTTTACAAGACAACCGGCAAAAAGTCCTGAAAACTACGCTTCTTAAAAAATATATATATATACACATACATATATTTCATTTATGAGCTTTTCGAAATTCTATAAGTCATTTGCTATCGGCTGATTTGCCAGGATTTTTTAAAATCTTTTCTGACTTATAACTTATTATCTACATATACACAACGGTACTCAGGATATTTTAGGGTTTTTCAATCATCCCTTGGTCGGAAGTTGAAAAATTTTTATCCTGCCATTCAACAGCCACGATAATCTTTACTCGTAGCGTTTTGTACGCGAGGAAAAAAATAGATAAAACTTGATTCTCTCGAACTTTCTTCTACGATCTCATATACATTGATCGTGAAGTTCCTGAAGACATCTTGAAAGTCAGTTTATGTATTTATATGGCACTATATATGTACACACACACACATAGACACATACATATACAGACAGTTTTCAGAGAGTAATCCCAGGACGAGTATCCAATTTCCTCAAAGAGCAATATAATTCACAAGGTCACAAGGTCCAGCCAAATTGAAACCGAAGGACACAATCGTTTTATCTCACTGTCCAGTATATACCCATCAAGTTCTTCGGGATAAAAATGGTGAACGACGATTACTTCTTTGCTACCTGCAAGTTTATGTAGCGAGAAATGAGCCAACGTTATCGACTGTTATTCATGGCGACCAGGACTGAAGCCCTTTTATATCGCACAATGTTTCATCCCTTCGCCATCTTGTCCATAAATATATTTATCAAGTTTTGTCAGTCTTTAAGACATCTATTCCTTTTCGTCCTTGGCTTAGGTAAGGCCAAAAACTTCCCTAGGATTATCGACAGACCCTATCATTTTCTTTCACAATGACGCTAAACAGTACTTGGTATAGACTTTATTCAAGAAGTATATCGAGCTGTATTTATTTTCTTAATCGAGTTCATTTTAGGATATACAGTAGAATATAGAAGGAGAAAAAGAAAATCTTTGTTTCTACGTAACCCTTAGAATTTTTCATTAACCAAACCTCCTCTGCATTCCCTCGGGAAACTTTATCGCTTGTTCTGCCTATTTACCCCGGCTAGGGCAAATGTCAGTCGGCTTTTACGATTTCGAATTCTACACATATACATATGCATACATATGTATATGTATGGGTATATGTGTATATAAGTGGAGTCTAGCAGGTTGTGTCTGGTTAAGTCCGCTCGGCTTTCCATACCTTTCAGTATACATATATGGTGGCTCGTAAAAACCTTAGAGAGGATAACAATAGTGTCTGGGTGTCATGAATTGGTCGATATTGGTCCCTTTACGAGTAACCGTGTGTTTCGTTTTATTCATATGTTTTTGAAGTCGAGGATAATTTTGAAATCTTAAAAAAAAAAGAATTTGACAAAAGAGTAAACACAGCGGTATATAGAAATCTGAAATTTCGAATTTAAAACCATCCTCTTGGTATGCTGCTCTTTTATATTTTTCATCGCAAATGCTTCGTGTGCCCAACATTGGCTGGTATTTATCCTTCGTATCGTGAACAGTCTGGTTCCATTTTCATTAATTGACCAGCACTGGTCGACACTCCAAGAGATCAGAGGTAAATAGGAGCTACCGGGCATTCCCGATATATTGGAATAAATATGGTTGGTATCCATACAAGCGTTAGCCGGTGTGTCACTGGTTCTAGTTACGCGTCATTATCCTCGAAACTTGTCGCTAATATACTCTGTGGATGACTTTAATGATCATCGCTAATGCGATGCAGAGTATCGATTACTATAGACACAGCATAATACTCGGTAGATCCGTTGTTCTACGAAGCATGAAAATACTCGAGCATCAAATTCCCACGGAAAATTTCGGACATGTCATTTTGGCTCGTTGGTATTTTAGTTTGAAATTCATATAATTTGATTTCAACGTTTTACTCGTGACGTTTCAGATTATTAGCAGGTTAAAAAATTAATGTTCAATGCTTTACAGATTTGCGTGTCCATTTAGTCATTAGTGTCAATGGAATTTTAATGCACCTGGAACGAGGCTAATTATGCGTACTTGTTTATTCATACGGTTACAGGTTTACGAGCTCTGGCTTGGCACTTAGGAATCGGTGTTTTGTCGCTGCTTGAGAATTCTGAAGATTTTTGGAAATGCCAACATCGCGTACTCGAAGGCTAATAAATTTGAATTTACTGACTTCTGGAACTACATGACTTATTATGGGGTTCTTGGACGATGTGGAACAATGGTTTTCGTACTAGTTTGTAGATATGAACTTGGGCTTTAGTCTTTGTCGGTCGTTCCAGGCAAAGCCGTAGAGGGTGAAAGTCACCCCTTATGTAAGTAACCGATATCGTCACAGATGGTCTCTCCTTTAAGTTGACATAAATCGTAGTGCGACACAATCACATTCGTACCAAACTAACGGTCCACGTATGTTTTGCACTTGTATAATGAAAGCAGTGCCTGAGAATAGGGTAAATAATTCTTTGCTGTTATGCATACGTAAATACGTGTAATTAAGATATTTAGGTCGATCGCGAATTAATTATTGGAAATGGATTTTCATGCTTTAATTTTATTTTGGAATGCTTTCATCTGTGGCTTTTCATTGTTTCCAATTCGTATTCCGTTCGAAAGTTAATACGGGTGTTTATTGAGTTTATTAATGATGCCATTATTGTTTATCGTTGTTTGATTTTGTGAACATGTAAACAGCGGTGCGAGAATTTTCATCCAATGCGGGTCCAATGAATGTATTGATTGATAGTAAATGGAAGATTTTTTTTTGAATGGAATCAATTCAATTTTCTTCAACTATGAGAAATTGTGGATTGAGTACTCGTTCAATACTTTTAACGAGTTCTATATTTCATTTGGAGATGGCAATAAGTAGGCAATCAGGATAGAGATAGAAAATTATTCAATTCCAATTGATATATTTTTAATGCATTAGTTTTGTGTTGGACTTTAAGATCGATTCAATTTACAGTGTTTATACTATTATATGAATTATATATATATATATATATGTACAGGTATACTTTTGTACCTAAGTTAGTTTTTTCTCGAACTCCAATGTCGAATAGATCGATATTTAATTCCCCGTGTTGCTTTGTGCCCCGTGGAAATTCTCACGAGGAATCCACAGTCTCCATAGTGGCATGGGAATAAAAGAAATGAATGAAAATGAAAAAGAAGACTAGGAAAGGGTATGGACATTGGATATCAGTTGATAAGGCGATTTTACGTTCGCACGAGTTCAAGATTGAACGTAAGTACGAGTGATCATGATAAAGAATAAAAAGTCACGATAATAAAATTGATATCGATTATCGACGACAATCGCTTTATGAGATTAGAGACGTCGTGAAGTCGGAATTCCATATTCGAGGATTTAATTTACGTAACAAAATGTCTTTTTTATTATAAGAAATAGAATCCTCCCTTATTCCTCTATCGGTTCAATCTCTCGAGTTACGTTTTCAATTTACGATTAAATAGTGATTTTTAAAGTTCGCAGAAACCGAGTATGGATAGGTTCGATTTAGCCTTTTAGGAATATACTCCGTATACGCTAACTATAATTACTTTTAATATCTGCCAACAGATATATCGATATTCTATTTAAACATAATTAAATTAACATCATGAATCTAGTCAGGAGTCATTGAAGGATGACAAGCGTCCTGTGGATTAGCCATTAATGTAACGTATCATAGTCGTAGTGTAAGAACTGACGTGAACACAATATATATGCAGACAATATGTGAACCAGAGTTTAGTTCCTAAAATTCAACGTATTAATTATCATAGCGAAAACGTATATATTTTTTGTTTTGGATCCGACAATATCAGGCATTTAATTTTAATCGAAACTTACTGTAGACATACACACGAATCATGGATTTGACGGAAGCAGAAATTTGAAAAAAATTGAACTGGCTGTGATGGCAAAGCTGAAGGGTGGTGCTGAGTGGAAGAGGATGGGTAAATGCCAATACCAGATGCTAACAATAGGGCGGGTGTGATCGTGCATATTGAATTATTAAATTCAAGGCCTTAGCTAATTGACCCGTCTCAATTCTCATTATCAGACTTGCGAGGATTACCTAATGCCATTCCACGTATGAAATATCCTATACCTCTGCCAGTACAGTTGGGTAATTTAATTATAGTTTCCTGAAACACGTTACAAGAACTTTTGCCAACCCTACTCGCTCTAATAAGCTCTTATGTGCCTACACGAGACTCTCTAGGAGTACTTTTCATAATTAATCTGCAAGTTATATAGTCTCGTGAGTGTTAGGTTACTTATGGAAAACCTTCCTGTTTCGGGGGGGCATATACTGAGTCTGAGCTTAATGACGCTAATAATCTGATAGGATTTAAGGGATTTTTTTGTAGTGTCAACAATCGAAAGAGTTCTAATGGGTTTTGGCTAGGGATCCTTCGAAATAAGGAGAGCATTTCTTATCAGTATCACCTATCACGGGATCACGTTACTATAGCGTGAAGAAACGTAATTAACCTCGGACATAGAATCACTCAAGAGAAATTGAAGCAAGGGATCCTTTTTGATCCTTCGCCTTTGCTGCTTTTCCTAAGAGCTTTGTATCCTTGGATCTATGGCAGTCTGTAGATAACGAATTTTAATGGATCATAAAAATGAGCTCATATTTGTATTCATTTTTAATCTATCAATTCGCATTGTATTATGCATTCGTGTTTGTCACTTTTTTTTTCATCGTTTTATTCCTGTAGTATGGGGAAATAATTAATTCATGAAAGTTCTGTGCGAAAGATCTTGTTTATGAATGATTTGTCTGCTGCGATAGTTTCGTGGATAGAACGATATATGTTATTTGATCTTCTATTAGGTATTATGGAAATTCGCTAACTTTTCTTTATATTCGCTGGGGTGAAATCTACTTGGGGATATATTTTGCATGGGAATGAATAGTTTCTGTTTCGTGGAGATAATTCATTGAAATTAAACGTAGTTGCCTTTTATCATCTAGATTGGTGTCTGGTCTGTGATCCTCTTGAGGAGATCTCCAAAAATCTTATGAAAATCTTCGAATGAAATCGTTAGGTGGTTTCTTGGCTGTTCTTCGCGTTTTTAGAGGAGACGCCGTTCCATTTGAATCCGAGACGATCTCGTGATTTTTCCTTTTCGATTCTCTGAGAAGCTTTCGGAGCTTTTCTTGTATCAAGCGTAAATCTCACGATATCAGAACCGTTTAGAGCCAATCTGCTGTAGGGATACAGATTGGAAAGTGAAGAAACTGAATGGGCAAGATCAACGCAAAAGAAAACCGACAAAAGAATAATTTGTTTGGAGAAGAAAATTGGAAAATTAAAAAAAAGAATCAAAAACGGTTTATCTTATTTATGTCAACCATGTACTGTATATGATATATATGTGTGTATATACATATATGTACTGCTATTCGACCATAACTCACCAACTGACATTAACCTTTCCATTTGCTTCCTATGTTAAAATCAACTTTATCTGGTGCGTCTCAGCTCTATAGCTCGATGCACGATATACGATAACCAATCATACTGCTCATAGAGCTAATCAGTATAAAAATACTCATAATTCCTAGGAGTGACTTTGGATTAACAAAATTCAATACTGTATTTGCCATTCGATTATGGCTGTCTAAATAACCTACAATTCCTACTCGCTTTGCGCTTCATTCACGTTATCGCGTCTCTATGATCATTAGAAATGCAATTTCAAATACGTGACGTGGAATTCTAATGTCTGAACCAACTCTAATGTCTGGCAAAGCATAGTCTTAAAACTAAACAGAAATGACTCGCGAATTTACTGAGCGAAATGGAATAAAGCACAGCAAAGATCAAAGCAATAACGTCAATGGATACTCGAGCTATTTACTCAAAGTGAATCTTCTTTTATGATACCATCTTGCAATTTTCTCAAATAATAAAACTTTATTTTCTTCAACAGAAGTAACTGCGAGCAGCACAATCGAGCCGCAGTTGTGATTGTTTTACAAGAAGGACGATCCTTTAGCCCAAAGACCGTAAATTATTTTCGTGTCAAGAGCCACGAAATCTTCTGGATTACTTTATACCCCTTACTACAGATATATCTCGCCAACCCTTACTATCCAACGCTATAAATTGTGATCCTCACTGGAGAAGAGGAGAAAAAAAATAATATAATCTGGCCTTGTCCTGTAATTTTGTCAAGATGCTGGAATGGACCACTATGCTATAACAAGCACCCTCATCGCAGTGGTACCTCTACTGGATAACCTAACAGGGTTTAAGTGTACAGTCGAGTTAGTGTGTATGCAGATGATGAAGAGTAATAACGGTACTGCGTGCTTCATCCTACCCTGAGGAGTTTACCTAGACTCGATGATTGATGAGACTGATACATACATCTGTACACATATCTATGGATTATAGAGAGAAATAAGGTGGAAGCTGGAGAAAATGAAAAAGCCGTGAGTTTCCAAGTGAGGTAATGGTTTTCCATTGGGAACTGAGCGAATTCGCACTTTATACGTATGAACTGAGCTTAAGACGTGAAATTCTTTGAAGAGGGATGAATACCCATCATACGTGGGACCTTGTCGTTTCTGAAGCTCAGATAAGAAAAGGAATACAGAATGTTATTCTCGTAGATTTTCTACAGCGCACAGATTTATTTATCATAAGACAACTCTGTTTCGAAGGCAGTGCGTTTATATGTTTATCTCTTCTGGACATGAGTCCAGGGGGAATTTTTGCAGAATCGCGAAGATATCTGTGTTGTTCATGTGCATCGATAAAAATTCTTAGAAGTCGTGATAAACGGATGTACAACGTACGTTACATATGATTCGATACTACATGGAGTTTTATAATGTTGAAATGTTTTATAGTATTTTTTGCTATTTAGAATATGGAATTATATGAGTATTTTTTTTTGTATTTTTGAAATTTACATCTTTTACTGCTTTTCTGCTTTGTTGGATATCTTACGAGATCCTTAAGCTTGAGGGCTTTACTCTGGCGCAGCATAAATTTCAAGGAATGCATACGGGCAGATTTGCGTATTTCGATCTTTCACGTGGTAATCTTGTATTTTTCTTCTTTCACAGAATTCCAGTGATTACGTTGTCAGTGAAACGCGAGTGAAAGAAATTCAATGAAAGAAAAAGAGCGGGATCCTTTAATCCTTTATGACGTCTGATGAAAGCACACGGAGAAAGTATACGAGTACAACGGGATCGTAGAAAGTAGAGAATTTTACGATTTCCATAAAAAAAAGTGTACGTCACCGTCCTTTTTTAATATGAATATCAAACAATATTGCATTATTAAATTATATTTTATTTCTCGAAATATCCAAATAACGATCCTCGGTATCGTATAATTTATAAAAAAAAAATTAATTTACTACTTCCTTTCATTCATTCTCAGTATTACCAACTTTTTTTGAACACTCGTATCCCTAGTATCTTCTCCATTATCAAAATTTTCTACAGCATCCAGCATTCACTATACCTATATATTTTTATGACATTACGATCACCAATCGATATTGCCAGATCTGGCAAACTGTCGACAGTTAACAGGTATTATTTTTTCATGTACAGATTCCAAGAAATCACCTTGTGGTCTTTCTTATGATATCTTGTAAAATTGATAATGACCACCAATCGAATAAAGAGGTGTCTGTTGGTCTTTTTCAGCTCTGGTACTTTGACAGAATTATCTGGTACGTGTCAACCAATTTTATGAGACCTGAAAAGTCTGCGAGTCCTCGCTGACTAGATCAGCGCCCTTCTCGTGCTTAGCGTAAACGGGAAACCGAACACTCTTGTCCAGGACAAATTAAAATCCATATCCTAATTCCAAAAAAAGGGTCCAGGACATGGCATGCAGAGGACTGCCCTCTCTCATGTACGTAAAAATTTCGTTCACTTTTCTTTTAAAAATTGGTCCAGAGTTACACTTCAGCTTCCACCACAGACTGATCACTGTGCAAACAGTAAACAAAAAGAACACATCACCACAATCAGATTCTTCTTCCGAATCGGTTGTCATGATCATTAAATCTAAATCAGCTGACGGAATTCACGTTCCTCTTCCGACGCAATTTCCAGGTCTCTAGATGAATTCACAAGGGTAGTTAACACTATTGTAGTCCTTATAATTTAATTTAATGCAACACAGAAAAGTAACGAACCTTCGTTACTTCCTTCACTTCCGTTTCCTATTTTAATTTTGTTTCCTCATTCAATTACTTTTCCCAGTATACTATTTCCTACCTTAATTCTACAAGTCATTCTGAATTCCTTGACAATCTTATATACTCGTTATGTAACTTTGGCTTGTGACTTCATAAAATTAATTCATGCATTACTGTTCACTTACATAACACAGTATCCCCATACTTGTATCTGGCATTTCTTATTGATCCAAGTTTAAAAATTTTTTGAGTAATCTATAGATACTCAATAAGCATAGTCGTAAAATCTCAAATTTCCAATTCCCGTTATAACGTCTACATCTTCCTAAGATTTGCCTGTATCATTGAAACCTTTTGTATGGTCCCATAGGGTGAGGACTTATAACGAATTTGAAGATACCTTTCAAAGAATTTAATTTTTTTTATTGTCATTGCTTCAGGCTTCTACCCTACTGACTTCGTGGCTGAAAAGTTATTGTGAATAAGTACCGCATTGTAATTTCCGTGGAAGTCTGCCTGCGGTAGAAGATAGAAGATACAGAAGTGGTAAGACGATTTTACGCTGAGATGACTCTGTAGCATTACTTTCTCCTTCCATGACTTTCCTTATCCCGGAATAGAGTCTTATGGTTGACTGCCGGCTGAATAATAACGCCACCCGTTATATAATCGTTAAGAAATAGATACCCCCTCGTTCCCTCTCTCTCTCTCTCTCTCTCTCTCTCTCTTCCTATGCGACAAGGGTAAAGTCCTTGCGGAATATTCTAGGATTTTACCTTCGTCTATATTTACGGTAGCCTGTTTTCATCTTTGATACCTGTAAATTATTCAGACATCTAATTCGTTTCGTACTTTGAGAATCGCGTCTGTATATAAGCTCATCCTGAGGGAGCTTTCCTATAGGAATAGCTACGCGCCAGTGTGGAAAATTACCTTCCGATTTTTCTTAACTTCTCTTGAAACTCGAGCAGACTTATTTCTACGCTCACCTGTGGTATCCTGAAGAGACGAAGTAGATTCGCCACTTGAATCGACGTTACGGAACTTGCAGCCCCCACCACACCGCTTATTACTTTCCTTACTGCTGTCTTGTTGCAGTGATACTCGGCACCATCGATGTTGCTTATCGAACCTGGAATAATAAATTTTTATCCTGTAGAATATCGAGCGTCGTCGAGAATACCGTACAGATTGTCAAGATTGCAATTCGATTTTCTTGGAATATCATTTTTCGCAATATTTACAAAATACATTTTCCTCCTTCCAGTTCGCACGTATTAGCTGACTTATTAGAAACTTTGAAAAACTTTCTTCGAGCAACTCTTGATGAACTTTGACAATTATTATTCATCGTCTTTTGCAACGAAAAAATTTTCACTAATCAACAAACTCTTCTCGGCACTTGTCCTGCTTGATTTAAAATATTATGCTTCACCTCCCGTTGGGTTAATTTGACGTGAACGAGTCCGATAATAGTGATAACGAATCTTTCGTAAAATCATTTTACGGCCATTATCGTTAACTTCCTGACTTTGTTCGCTCGCGTACAAAAACTTGTTTCAACTTTCTGTAAAAGTTGTCGAATAGTTTGCTGCTTCCGCTTCGGAGACCTTTCTCAATGAAATTCAAATTTATAGTGAATTACCGTCACCACCGTCGTCGCTCCTACGTCGAACCTGGCAACAACTTACAAAGTAGTATAATCTCGTCCATAAGCGAACTGGCTTTTATCGTTTTACATTTAAAGTAGGTTCTAAGCTGTACTTGGCTACCTTATAAATTTTGGTATCCCAACCATTGAATACTGAATTATATATCCAATCATGAATTATAAGATCGATTAAAATCTTTATGAAGCAACAAAACACTGTGTACAGTTTAATACAAAATTATGACATTTATTTAATTCTAAGAATGATTTATTGGCAGGTTAACCATTTCTAATTTATACTAACGTCACTGCAATAGCAATGATTGTGTATACTAATTTGTATATTGAAATGATAATATGCAAATACGTGAGAAGCATGAGATGTTCAATTTGTATGATTATTATAATTTTCGAATACGCGTGAATTAATTATTGAATGCTGACACAATATCCATACCCGTTATTAGCACAAGCGGCAATTAATATTTTACCGTTAATCCAACTCACACAGTTCTCAATGCCAGAATGAAACGAGCATCGCCGGGCGATCGATAAATTAGATAATTGAAAATAATAAAGCTCGGTTCAAATTAGCGCGGCAATCCGACCCTCTGCTGTACCTAGAAAATCTCATTATTGGCATTCGCTGCAGCGAGTTTCGAGGCGATTCTCTTGTTTTCCATTAACTAAATTACTAAGCTCGAAATTGCTAGGACTGTTAGATTGATAAATTGGAAATAGAATTAACCAATAATCCGAAGGCAATTAGAAATAATCACCTTCACAATGGACATTCGAGCACGTTTTCCTTCATTCTTATTGTTTAACGCTAATTTTATCATCGTTACGTACGATAGAGCGAAATTGTATCGATCTCGTATATTTTTATTAGCTGCCAATAATTTGCACAATGACAAACAGGCTTTTCATTGGAATAATATAAATATACAACTATTCGCAAACGAGCAGTTTATTGCTGTATCTTATGCCGTGTACACAATGAACTACCGTTGTTTAACACCTGTTGAATACTGTTGCGTTATAGGTAGGCAAATGCACGAGTTACGTAATTCCTGGAGCTTAATGGTAAAGTTTCGAATTTACGCGTTCATATAATATTTGTATTAGTAATGATTCCACATATTGTACATACTGATTTTAAATGACAATGCGCCATTGGCTAATTTATAAAAGCGCCAGAGGTTGTTTGGAAAAAGGCAATTTGCTATATAGAAAACATTAAATCACTGAGCTTTACGAGATCGTAAAAGCATGTTGGTTCTAATGGGGTTGTGGATTTCATTATTTATTTTTTTCCCTTGTAAATTAACTCGTAAAATTGTACCAGCACAATACACGCAGTCATTAAGTATCTGTATATCAGATAAATTAATGAAAATCTTAATCGATCCCTTATTGACTTTGATAATGAAAATCTCACAAGGGGTGGAATTATTTTTTTTCACTTACAATTAATTCCAGGAGCGCTTATGCATTTATACAATAACATTAGTGTTAAACAAGGTGGGAAATATTGATACAAAGTTTGTTAACGATTACTTAATCGATAATCTTCTGAAATATTCTGAATCTCAAATGTGATATATACTAATCTATTGGCCTGGGCGGATTTACACTTTGATCCTTGGAATAATTCAAATATCTCGTCCTATTGATTTATGCTAATACTGGGAATTAAATTCATGTAGCGTTTATCGCGACAGTCCAAGAGTTCTTGATGAATGTTGAAATTTCATTGAGAGAAGTATTATTTTGATATTTCTAAAAAAAAAAGAACGCAAGTCTGTACGTCACTTGATAAATTTTTTTTCAGTCCCCTGCTAATTACGTTAATTTTGTAGCATTACCATGGGAAATGTATGCTGATTGTCCATTAATTTTTGGATTAAGATGAATTATTGTAATATTGAAATAATATACGTGTCTCGTGTAGATTAATTTCGTCCGTAAGCAATGAGGCTGATTTTACTTTTTTTTTGTAAGAAACCTTCAACGTTATGCTCGTTATGGGTAAATGAAAAATATTTTTTGCAAGCCTACTCCGAGGTGGCTTGATAATAAATGCAAGCATTGTTACACTGGTTTTATCCAAGAATAAATGAAAATGATTCCCATGGGAACGAGGCAGAGTATCCCACCGTTATACAAAAGGGTGGAAAATACTGTTAAGAAAGTTTCTGGTTATAAAGTTGCAATAACCCTGTACATTTAGCCTTAAGGAATTTTCATGAATATTTGTTTATAATTAAACCGCAAGTTTCGTGAGCAAGAATCGTTTTAAGGGTATCATCAAAGAATATACTATTTTTTCTAATTAATTACGACATCGACGGTACACTCCAAATAAAAAAAAAACACCATAATTTCTCAGATAAACTTTTCATATCTTTGGCGATTAATTAACCTTGGGCAATTGTAGTTCATCTTTTCATATCAGACTCTCTCCCCACGTTGTTCATTCGTCACGACTTTTGTTGGAGTAAAAAAGAAGAGTAAAAACATAGGAAAAAGAAAGCACATGAAAAACTTATGTGAACAATGAAAAACGATTTCACGAAACTCGTTCCCATTTCTGTCTTTTCCTACACTACATACCTGTCTTTGTTCTCTATCTTTTTATTTCTTTTCGAACCACAATAACGTCCTCGTCAATAAAGCATACTTAAGCTTAATGCTGAAAGCACAGAGACTCCAGTGGAAAATCAAACGCCACAACAATACACGGCGTTATCAAGGCATCTGGAATGACACTGACCGATGGTTTTATTATGTGACTCGATGGATGAAAAGCTAAGCTCTCGCAAAGTTCACAAACATACCAATGTCAAAATCCCAAGTTGTCATTCGACGCACGTCTGATTTCATCCGGAAGCTCATTTTCTATCAGGTCGGTTTGACGAATTGGTACCCTGGAATACCGTAACCATCTAAATATTGTGAAGGTACAGTCTGCCTTAAAAGCTTCTGCCCTCCAGCTATTTCCATCGGACTAGTTCACCCTCTCTATATACATACCCCTGTTACAGCCCCATTCATTCCGCGTGAATAAAAAGTAGGTAAATGCGTTTTCATGCCGAATGTGTTACCCTGGTTTTTTCCTTTCTTATTCCACCCTTAACCTCACACCGTATATGCCAACGAATGAATAATGTATTCTGACAATTTACATGGAGTTACAGCGTATTATTAATTCTTTTATAAATAATTAGGCGTTCCGTTCCAATATGGCTTTCTTCGTAAACTTGTTAAAGGAAGATATTAAGGGCTCTTTCTTCTCTCTCCCACTCACAGGTATAAATAATAGCTATATCTTTTTTTAAGAATTCAGAATGTGTTCGGAACCTGGTTATGAAAAAATATACATATATAAACTTGTCAAAGGGTAGTTATCCGGACGTGTGTCACTCACAACGGCAAGTTGATGGATTTTTTTTTTTAATCTGAACCTTGAGGCAAGTGGGTTTGGAGTTCTAACCTAATCTAACCTAACGAAATCATTTTTTAGCCCATCACAACTCCGAGTGTCGAGCCTGCAATTTTTTTTGAAATTCGGTGTGGGTGCCGCTTTATGGTCCTGACAGTATGTCTTAGGTATCACGATGCTATCAGGCCCGTCCTTACAAACACCGAGAGTCCTCATAACTGCCAATACTCAAGAAAAAAAAGTTCTGAGAACTACCCTTCTTAAAAAATATATTTATTTTCGCCATTGTTGAACGGCACGTCTGTTATATATATTATCCATATATGTAGTAAACGAAAGTAGTTTCCCTTGAGCAAACATCCATGATCGAGCTTTCCACGAAATATGATATATCTTCGCTCCTGGAAAGAGGGCACACGGTACCTTACTCCTTCTTAGAAAGTCACAAGCTTTTATCTCAGGATCGTGGTTTTCTATACAAGGAACAAGAAAGCTCGCGCGTGCCGTGAGTACAAGCTATTTTCCTGAGACAAAAGCTTCTTTCTTGGTAGAAGCTTTTGCTTAGGAACATAAGAGTTGTAGAAATAACGTGCTGTACGAGTCTTTGAGCATTGGGGTAAAATGGGAGCTTAAAGATATCAACCCTAGCCAATGGTACCCACCAGTATCTACTTCTCTTTTTACGAGATGCAATTAACGTTTCTCTTTCCTTTTATTTGCAGACTGCACGAGGAAAAGAAAGAGAAGTACCAGCCAACGTGCTGGTGGTATGCTTATATAAAAATTACACTTTTTTACTGGTTAGACTCAAGTATTTTTAAGGATTGCGTAAAGAGTAGTATTTCTTTTTTTAAGGGTAAATTTAACCATGATTGGTCGAGGGATTTTGTTCTTCATTTCAGGAGCATTGAGTTCTGGTGTCTGAGACATCCCCATGCGCCTATATTGAGTTAATTGCGTTTGTAGATTATTTTTTAATATATTTTCATAGGGTTGATGAGTTTAGATGAAATAGCAAGTTTTTTTATTATTTTTCATGTCACGTTATGGTGTTACATTTATTTTTATCCACAATGCAATTTATTTTACGTGTAATTGATTTAGCCCAAAACGCAATATAAATTAACGCCGCCCCCTGTCGAGTGAAAATTTATGAATAAACGATCTTTATATAATTGTAAGAAATATAAGTGTATCAGACTACACGTTGATTTTTCCATGAAATTGCGTTCATGTTATTTGTAACTGATATTTTTGTATTCTTTCGTGGAAACTGTAGGCGTGAGTATTTCAGTATTTTTCACGGGAGCCATTTCGATCATTCTTCTTGGTATCATCATTTTTTTACGACTTTTCCAGATACACGATTTATTCATATGATTTATTTTTTTGACAGTTTTTTTTTTCAATATTACTTATGTCAATTTATTTTCACCGCGGAACCCATCTGAACAGACGGCAGCATAACGGATCTTTTACATTTTTGGGGTCGTGTGTAATCGAGAATGACAACAAGAAGCGTCGACCTTTGGGGGTCGTGTAAAATCGACAAACGCAGCTGGATGCGCCGAATGGAGTAGACGTTACCGGAAATACACGGTCGCTTAGGCTGTAGGTTACGGTAAAGAGGGTCGGAGTAAACGTCAAGCAAATAGTCCGGAAGGCAGAGAACAAGCGAGCGAGAATGTAAAATAACGAATCGGAAGCTTGAAAATCGTGATCCCTTCACCAGCTAATAAATTAAAAATGTGCACCGGATCTGATTCAGCTAATCTGTGGAAGTCGAGAACTGTATCCGTAGGACACTCGAGGGGGCACAGCACTACTGCATTGCACTGCACCGGAAATAAGCACCGAAAATCCGTAGGATTTTGTTAATTCTGCGAGAACTACACGACTGAGAACTTTCCGTATAGACAACGCAGTCAGAAAGACTAGTAGACAGCAACTCGAGGCACCTAGTGTCCTAAGACAGACTGATTTGACGATAGTCAAAATAGCCAATTTTGGGGAAAAAATCATTCTGATTAGTCGAAAGCGCTTTAACCGATTCCCTTCCACGTCCCATTAATCTGTATTGAGAGTATCTTTTAGCAAATCAGTAACCTAACAAACCGGGAGATCCTCTTCGACCGCTTCCCCAGGGCATAGGACGAAATCAGGGCTCGACGTCCTCAATTCGGCGGACCAGGGTGTTACTTCTCTGCCCTTAACCCTATCTAGCTCATTCCTTATCTCCAGCTGAGTTTCGTCGGTAATACACCTGGAATCCTGCAGCTCCGTGGGGACGTCTGGTCCGGTGCTCTTTTTTGCCGTGCAACTCGTCGATTCAAGACTATTTTTCCAAGGCAGATTCGAGCACCTCGACCTGGATTCAACAAAACGAATCTTTCCAGAGTATTGGCGTAACGTACAAAGAACGTAAGTTCTGAATAGATTGGCGACTCGAAGGGAACCAGAAAATGTGAACGTTATCCGAAACGATAGATGGAGTCAGCTGTCAAAGTCTTGTGACTTTGAATTGAAAAATTACGTCACACTAAATATATGTATATGTCTTTCGTATGACATTTTCTTACCTGCTGCCTGCAGAGTTTTGGTCAGGGATCAATAAAAAAAAAAGTATCGAAATATTTCTATGTCGAAAACGATTTTTATTTTTTTTTCATAAGATCGTAACAAAAAAAAGTTTTCATGAAAATATTCGTCGGCTCATTTGAAAATGTTTTTATATTAAATGCGACTAAGCGTGAAAGCGAATGCAATAAAAGTGGTTCTATTTAGATTGGACGCTGCGGCGGGAAACACGTTACATATTTAAGGTCTTGAATGAAATTTCACGAAGCTTCCCGGCACAGTTGTGCGTCGTATAATTTTAGTGGAAAGTGTCAAGGGTATAAGAGGTGACATGAGGTAGTATTAAATCTGGTCCTATGGAAATATTTGCCGTTAACAATGTATATGCGAATATCATATACGGAAATGATTAATCAAAGCTGTTAAGTTAATGAATAATGACTGTACGCGTTAAAGTTGTCAATTAATATGAAATTGGTGAAAATTTAATTAATTACTCGAGAAATTTCAATTGTCCGTCTTTACTATGTCTTCCGCATATTACCAATCGAGGAGACGTGTACCATTTAGGAAAAAAAAATTGTAAAAAGAAATATCAGAACAATTTTCAAAATTTTCATTCAAAATATTTCAGCACATCCATTCAAGAAATATGTTACAAATTTATTAATATTTACTGCTAAAGGCAAATATTAAAAATGTGTTATCGTTAATGAAAATATCAGTTTATCGATCACCCATTTTTTTTTCTATAATACCACAATCACCAACTAGGAGAATAACGATATCTATGACTATGGTACGATATGGTTTTGTTCCTGACCTATAGTAAAGATAACGATTCCTTCGTGTTATCAAGATATAAGAAGTCTCGCGTTTTACCTAGAAAATCTCTACCGGTTTCCTTCTCTTTGTTATACAGCTCATGAATCGCGAATTCCCATGAAAGCATTTCTAGGTATCTAATCTAGTTTTAAAGCTCAAAATGGAATTATCATAATGGACCTCTTACGTGTCCCGTCGGAGACTACGAGGAAGTTACTCTTTTCCTGAGGGAATCCGAAAAGGAGTTCTGGAATTACATCGTATACATACGCTCTTATCTGCATACAAAATGAAACGAAAATTCAGCATTTGAATCTATACGTATTTCTATAATGTATATATGTATGTATATACATATAGAAAATACATACATATATATACGTCTATATATATAAAGAACAAAAAACTATATATATATATATATATATATATGATTTTTTGTTCTTTTTGAAATTCATCATAAAAAGCAGAAAAGGGATTCATCGCGGTACATTATACGGGAGATTGACGAGTGTTGAAACGTCGAGTTTTCAATATAACGAGTAACGGACGAGGTAGAAATGGAAGAAAAAATGTATATGCGTAAAATTGCGCGATTTTGCAACTGACATTTTGACAATGACAAAACGCATCGGCATAACTCGTTTAAGAAAGTTTGTGGCAGATCTTTTTTTAATTTGAGGTTAGGTCGTATTTGGAAAATTCGATGTTATCAATAATAGAGAGTGGACCATTTGAGAGAGGGAAGTGATGCAAGACTTTCGTTAGAATGTTCAATTAGATTTTCGAAATTTCATATAAGACATAGTGTACAGTGTCAAAGGGTGCATCGTTATCCACTATACAAGATTAGGCCTTCGCGACGTAAAATTAAATCGACTGAATAGATCAGCAGAATCGTGGAGTGGTAATCCAATTAAGGAAATAATCTCATTGGTATATACAGAAACTATGTATACCTGTATATAATGTAATATTGTGAAAATATTATTTCAGTTACAGCCCTACGGTTTATTATGGTTTATCGATATTTGTGCAGCTGACAAGGAAAGTTTAAGGGTCCTGTATTTGGGTCAGGGAAATTCTTATTGATTTACCAATAAGAGTCGTGAGCGTTTATTGTTAAAATTGCATAAAACAACTTCGTCGTAAAATGAAGTTTCTTTGTACTCAAGCCAGTGAGAATAAAGGGGTCGTCTCATTAAACCGAACTGATTATCAGATGAAAAACTTGTAATTAACGCTTACGTAGTTAGAATATCCACCCGGCCGTCATTCTCGAATCAAAGTGCCTGCCGGTGTGCTTCGTAGAGATAAGTTTTATCTTCAACCCTTCAACTCGACCTTCTAGTCTATCGGTAAAACATTCGCCTAGAGGCTACCATTTCGAAGGGTTATAACCAAGAAGGATTTAATGAATCAGACAGACAGGATCATAAGACTTGTCAGCCGCTACTTTTATTAAACGAATAAGAAAAAAAAACTTTTTTTTTCTATACGTGAAAATTTATTTTTTTATTTGGCGATTGATATTATATTTTCTTCTATCTTCTGGTATCTTTTTCTTTCGTATGACTCCGTTAGACTGATAATATTATATTTCGTGAATTTACCATTTTATGTGTATATGTTTTATGTACATTGTTTATATGGGTAAGCACAGTATAACGTATACAGTATAAACGGTATTTTTAGTGGGATTTTACTGTGTTAATTTTCGTAGGTCTAATGTATAATTTTTATTTATTTGTTCTTCTAGTAAATTATGTGATACTGCTGGAAGAAGTTTATCCCAAGTGATAATAAAAATGGGAACAAGTAAAAGATGCTCGACAGTGCCGAGGTAAAAATGTTGAAATCTGGCGAGAAGTTATTGCTGGGAACGGGAGCGAGAATTTTATTTGTAAGATTCAACGTGGCAGCTTGCGCCGCATGGGGAAGGTATAAAGCAACGGAATCATCGAAGGTCCAATAAGAATAAGATCTGCTGCTGTTACTACTGGTGAACGACGAATTGTATCCAGGATGCTTCTGTTTTAGTTTATTGTTGTCCTAGTAAGCAGTCATAATATTGCTAGGTTTTATATGGAGCTAGCTTCTCTAGGAAATTACCACCAGCTGTGGAAACTGCTTCTGTTATGATTTCAGGGAGAGAAAAAATTAGCCCGTAAGAAAGAGAGAGAGAGAGAGAGAGAGAGAGAGAAGCAGTCTGTGAATAGTGCAAAAAAGAGAAAAATAAAGAGCGAGTGGGGGGGGGGGGGGGAGAAGATCGAGATTTTGATTATCTTGGAAATTCGGCCGAGTGAATTAAAGCCTGTCGCAGGATAGCAGAACTGGGGTGGTACGTGGATGAGAGACGTCAAACTAGTTTCACACTGTATAAATTCTAGTAGTGTAAAACGTTAAATTTAATTATGTAAAATCGTAACTTTAACAGTCGTCGTCTGTGGCAAAAACGTGCATTTAGAACTCTGAATTTTCACGGTTGCTTATCTGACATATTTATTTGAAGCTCTTATCTTATATTTCCCCTTTCACTTTTGGTAGAGATTTCCTATGATGGATATATAATTCTTTTTCTTTCTACTTTGTGGTCTTGGCCGTCGGGACGCTGCAGCGATCGACGTCCATACCTATTTGATACACTTTCCTCGGGAAGCACAACCACTTGTCTGTTTCACAGTATGGTGGGTTTGCTGGTCGACGATGCGTGACAGCCAACATCTTATCGTAGGTTCGCAGCTTGCAGAGCTTTTCACCTACGAAAAGTGGAAAAGCTCGCTGGCTCGTCTGAAATTCCTAACGCCTCACTGAAACCAGCAACCTGTGGATATTTGGTCAACGCGCTGGATATTCGGGATAACGAGTATTCGCAGATTAACCATTGTGAAGAATCGCAACCTTGCGAAAAACTCGTTTCATCGGTGTGTACATATACATACGAAGGATACGTGTTGCCAAGGTATAAAAGTGAGAAATAATAGAATTCGTAAATTTGTAATATTATTTTTAGAAAAAAGTTGGCATTCACGAAATTTCCGTAACCATAGAATTTTTGATGCGAAACAGTCGACGTCCCAGCAGTCGGTGAACCATTGTACATTGTGCTTTCGTGATATTCCGTATAAAGTGCAAACATTACGAAATTACGTTTTGAATTGCGCTAAAAACTTTGTTTCACTCTGAAATGTCGTATTTCAATACAGGAATGCCGTGACAAGTGCTTTCTTTTCTAGAAAAGCCTCATCACGCTACGCTGTGCTTGACTCCTGACCTGCTGCACCTTCAGGGTACTTCACGACCTTTGAAAATCTTTTAGGTTTAAAATGTTGCACGGATTTCGCGAAACGTTGCTGTGAATTTGTCTCCTTAGTGCAAAGCAGTAATGAAAAAGTGAGTAATGAGGAAGAGAGGAGAAAAAAAGGAAAAAAATATTCGGAGGTGAAAATTTGGAGGAACGGTGCTGCTGCTAGCGGAATATTCAGGAACCTTGGAAAAGCCTGTCTGTAATCACCCTCTGCATACTTTAATGAAAGCTTTGAGACAGTATGACGTCAGGTTGGGTGTCAAAGCTGTACCGAAAGTTCGCCGGTTTGCCGCAACAACTTGCAAAATTTTCAGCTCTCTAGGATGCCGGCGTGCTTGTTAAAAGTTTTGCGCTACTGCCTCTTGACAAATTGATATATTTGGTGTATGTTATGTGGAACTTTGTTAAGTGCATGGAGAGGTACAAGTTTATTGGAAAATTTTGAAAAAATATACTATCCACATTTTTTATATTGTCTCATACTTAGAGCTAGTTAATGAGTTTGTTAGAGCTGTTTTAATTGTTTATTTATTAATGTGGTATAATTATTACTGTTAAGAGGTTAAAAATCCACCCTATGGTATTTCCATGTGTTGCCATGGGATCTTTTTTCTCCTGAATTTTCCTTACCCACGGGGCTGTGCAAGTTCAATTATTCAACGCCGTCCACCAATCTTTGGAGCTTTTTCCCCCCTAGTGCGAATTTTCTCCAAGGGGCTTTCTCATCCCTTATTGAAGGTAAATGACGATGGATTTCTGTGAAATCTGCGGAAATGAACATCGCCGTCGAATTCTTTCGCGTGTTTGGATGCTATTATAATATCCAGAGAAAGTTTATGTTCATTGCTTGCTGCTAAGGAAAATTAATTAATTATTGTACAATCATCCTTTTCTTTGGAATCCCTGGGTAATTATTAAGAATTCATATCCTCTTAGGTCTTATTAAATTTTGCAAATTTTTATCACGTACTTTTTTTAACGTACAATTTTACTGTTACGTTTTCCATTCTTTTTTTTCAAATTAAAGTCCTGTCCAGTGATTAGCGAGTACTTGGAATCGACTCAAGTCGTAAAGTAATTTTTTCGAGCTTTGTCTAATTTACCCTGCAGTCGATTTTTTTTTTCTTATTAATCACAATAATCACAAATTTTAAAATCATCTTCTAAAAATACATAATCTTTGTTATAAAGTTGAGAAAATTTTAAAAATAATCACTGTCACTGTTTACACGATTCCTATCTGTTACATGGAATTGAACTTCATTGATTTTCGAAAAGCTCTTAACACTTAAGGGTAGTCACGAATTTTTGTGTACTATGTGTCACTTCTTAGTAGATGGCAAACTTTATTGGAGCATCACGTCTTTCAGCAGACAGTCTTGTTTTCGAAGAAGGTAACGAGAGGTTGCAAATGACAGGAAGAGAAATAATCTTCAAAGGACCACACCCATTACCGAATGATATTGTACCAATGCAAATAGCTCTTGTACAAACGAGAAAATTTTCTCCCCAAAACAAAGCAACTTTATAATATAAGCCGTTACTTTTTTTTCCATATCTTTATAACTTGTAAATTTGTTACGGATATTATTTTTTCTAAGAAATTTTAATTTTGAAAAATCCGTTGTGTCCTTATCTGTGGCTTATAATGCGTGTGTGAAAACTATTGTCAGTAGCCCATTAGGCAGTATCCTTGAGAATTTATTTAAGCCATCGAAATGCAAGAGCTCCAAAGTGGTTGCGCTCCTTTGGGACGCCCCCTGATATATGAGTTAACCTTCGTCTCGACAAGGATTGATGATTTCTAGGATTACGCGTTCTGAAAAGGTCCACAGATAATGACGTCCTCCGGTGCTGTTTCGCCGATAGGAACTGTGACATGGATCGCAACGAGGAAGGAGGAAGATAGCCTTTTCGGATTTTCCGAAGGCATTCCTTCGGGCTTTTATCCACTGCCATGGGATGGACAAGGATTATTGCATGGTAACAGGAGGAAACCCCAAGGGAAGCGAGACCACAATTAACGTCATGGATTAGGAGAACTTGGATCCAGGAATGGTCAGAATTTCATGAACACTTGTGTATCTATGTGTTCGCCTTGGACATTATATAAAATGGAGTCCCATGACGTTGTGTGGAAAAGTGCAGGTTTACGAGGACCCTTTGAAGCGATATGTGATGTCAAGAGAAAAAGAGAAAAGAGGATGAGCGATACTCAGCGAAGGGAAGAGAGAGAGAGAGAGAGAGAGAGAGAGAGAGAGAGAGAGAGAGAGAGAGAGAGAGAGAGAGAGAGAGAG
>JASANN010000004.1:764743-839438 GCA_031762395.1 Calameuta pygmaea | reverse complement strand
GAGAGAGAGAGAGAGATAGAGAGAGAGAGAGAGAGAGAGAGAGAGAGAGAGAGAGAGAGAGAGAGAGAGAGAGAGAGTACAGAGATAAGAGGAAAGTAGGTAAATGGGATAGATGCTGCTGTAATTTAGTGAATTTTTACGAAAGCCGTCGTCGAAGGTAGCTTTCCTTGCCAGGAAGAAGCTTAAAGTTCAACCTCAAAAACATCCAAGGGTCCGTTAAAGTCCACCTAAGCTTCTTTAAGCTCATGATAATTTTTACGCTTCGATAAGACGATCAACCCTTGCCTAAAACCCACTCTCGACCGATGTATAAATGCCCCAAGAGATACTTCCTGTATTAATCGATACTGCCATGGTTCTGAGTTAAGAGGCCGAATTAAACCTCTATGAAAATAACCCTTATCGTCTTAGAAGATTCTAACTTTGTAAAGACAATAGGGGCACTGTTTATCCGAATCTACCGGAGCTTTCGATTAAATGCACCAACTCCAATACCAGAGAGTATAAAGTACAGTTCCAAGGAAAAATAAATCAACGAAATTTTTCTTATCAACCCGGCAGTGTTTAGAATATTTTTCAAAATTTTTTTGCGAACATAGTGATGACATTGTGCTATCAATTTAAAGTGATAAAAAAGTTTTCGATCAAAATGGGCAGGTAATCACAATCTATCGTATGTT
The DNA here is from genome assembly GCA_031762395.1 of Calameuta pygmaea. Classification (NCBI taxonomy): domain Eukaryota; kingdom Metazoa; phylum Arthropoda; class Insecta; order Hymenoptera; family Cephidae; genus Calameuta; species Calameuta pygmaea. The sequence continues at coordinate 838,758 of JASANN010000004.1, read as the reverse complement.
ATGGAAAAGGGGCGGTAAGAAAATGAAAAAAAAATAGGATCCAATAACCATTCAATTCGGGCTTAACCAATAAGAGAGTAAAGGTTCCTAGTGATATTCCTATTTGAATGGCAGTGCACGTAACTGCAATTTCATTTCTTCAATTCCATGACACGCGGATATCGCCACCATCCCCTATTCGATTAATAGCTGAATCTACCTCCGTTTATGGTATTTCCAACATTTTTCCCAATTGCCTTTGTCTTCTTCTCCCTCTGTCCACTCCCACTATTTATTTCGTGAAAATAATACGTGATCCTCTCTATAGTCCATTCTGCGTAACTGTCCAATCTTCCACTGTCTACCGTAGGTCCTTTAACGTGGAGTTACCTTCAAAACCTATTTATGCTCATATTTCCTCTAACTTAGTGGCACTACATGTTACAGTGAACATTACGAAATGCAGGAAACATTCACGCGACTAGTTTCCCGGAAATTCCTCTGGTCTCTACAGTCACAGTGACGTAGGTTTACCCAGATGAATGTCTACGTTTGCTGACTTCGTATTACTGGCTATACTAGCCTCTGTCAAACTGGTTAACCATTCATGAACAGTATTCGCCTAACATGTTACAATATCAAGTTGAACAGAAACTGTTGAAGGACTTTGAATATACGTGGGTATAAGTACCATGTGTTGATAGGGTGTATGTGTAACAAATCCATTAACGTATTTGATATCGTTTTGATAAAATACAATATCTCCGAATTTTTTCCACGAAACAAAAGAACACACACGTATATACTAATAAATTTGACATGGTTTCAATTTTTCAAAATTCATACGAACATTAATTATTTTTGTAATTTCCTGATATTTCAAGCTTCAATTTTTCAATTTTAATTCCATTCCCTTTAACTAACCGCGCTTTCCATTGTCTATTATGACTTTCATATTGATTTCACATCCTGGACAATTAGCCATTGTCAAATGTAGAGCCGCAGAATACACAAGAATTTTGCAAAATGGCCTCTATGCATTGCACGCAATGAATTTATCGAAACCGACGGTGCTATCTATAGATATAACTTTGCCATAGCTTCTAATTAATTATTCCGGCATGATAATTGGTAATACGTAGCAGCCATCAATGTCTCTCATTAGCTTCGATCGGCTGCAGGAAATTAGATAATTCCTATTCCAATTCTGTCTGCAGTGTCGCGATATATGACATAAATTATAATAAGCGTAAAGTTATCGAAATTTACAAAAAAATTTTTTTTATTTTCACACTCTTGCATGTCTCAACTTAGGATATTATTTTTCATTAAGGCTCATCCAAAATTGATATATTTTATGCGCATGAAAGATACAGCTCTGCTGGTACAGATGACTTAATCAGGGATAGCATTACATACTACACTAATCAACCAAAGCTTTGATCCCAAGGATCAAACCAAGCGCTCTCGTTTGCACAAATATTGTAACTGAACTTCTCTCTGTCTTGGCAGCTACGTTACGTAATCATACGTCACCGATTAGCTGTTCGTGCAAACGCACAAGAGACTGCTGACTTCCGTCTACTCCACATGTGACTTGCAACACATTGCATATGCATGTCGCAGTATCATTAACAGAGAAAATATCTAATAAGTATATTTTCGCGTTAATTATCTTGTGTTACTATACGATCTTGTTTCTCCTATAAAGACAAGGATATCGCATATCCAAGTGTCTATTTGACTTTGAATTACCATACGGAGTTCGTCCTTAAAAAATACATCAAAATAATACGTGATCCACATACGTATATTACATGTCTGTATGTCTGAAGGACAGAAGAGAAGCAAGTACAGAGAAGTTCACGTCTTTAATTTCCCAATTGCCTGAACCGAGAAACCAATCCATCTGGGAGTATGTCTTGTACTTGTTTTTTTAACTTTAACTTCTTCTAAGTTTTCCTAAGTTCTTTACTTTACCCACTTTAAGGTCTACGTTTCTGCTTCGTTCTTACGTGCATGTGTGTGCATATATATATATATATATATATATATATATATATATATATATTTGTACTTTCGTACTTTTCTCACTGATTGCCGGCAGTTTCGATTGAAGCAGACTGTACCGGGTTCACAAAGTTGTACAGCAGTTTGCTTTTACACGGCACCGTATCAGTTTTCGAATTCTTGAACCGATTTCAATTAGTCGACGTGAAGAACTGTAAAATTTCATTATCCAGGATACACCTGAACCTCAAAGATGTTGATGGAATAAAAATGCTTGTTTCATTTTATTTTTATATATGACTGGAATCACTATTATGTTTATAATGACAATAGTGATACTTGACGGGAAATTATGAAATTCATGTATGTAATTGAATAGGTGGTACATGTATAAATATTGTTCGTGTGTGCTTTCACGCCCTTTGCTTTCTAAAGATCCTGTAACGTCAAGTTGAATTTATTTATTCTCACCTCTATTTTTTGTTGTTACCAGATCTTTACGAGTACAATTAAATAAAAGGAAGCGCCGCTAACCACACTGCTCGGACAGATATCGGCCCACGAACTCTATTTTCTCATTGGAATTCCGCAGAAGCGTTCGGTTGATTTAATTGGAACGCTCTCTGAGTTCTTGACGTATCGATCCTCAATGCGTGGAAAATACTCTTGGGATTACAAGGGAGTTTGCCAAATGCCGGCTGTGTAATAAAGGTACGAATTCGGTATTTTTATTCTTATTAAAATCATAACTGTCAACGGGAAAAATTGCGTTAAAAATATTTTATATTACCAACCGTTTGAAATACCTGTAGATACTTTATGAGAAATACAATTGTTTGTATCGTTAAATGTAACTCTTCTCGAGAGACAGTACCGAGTGGTGTAGAAAAATACAGATGGAAAGTAAAAGTCAGAAAATATTTGCTGAACAATTGTTCTTTAGTGTTCTAACGTTATATCACTTTTGCAGTCCATGTCGATTAGTTCGATTAGAAAAGCTGCAGAGTTTACCGGAATACCATATGTACGAGTTTATTTTTGAAATTAGCAACTTATTAGGTTGGCAGCGCGAAAACTGCTGTGAGGAAAATGCACACGTTTGAGTAGCAGGATGAGTAGTTTTGCATTATGGATGAAAAGGTTCGAATGACATTTTTTTTCATATTTTGTAGAGTTAACAGATTTTATATTTTCATTATCCGTTACTTATGACAGCATTTACTCGATAACACGTTTTATGCATAATCGTATAAATTCATATAGGACGTTATACACTGTTATAATTTCACATGTGAAATATACTACATATGTAATTGCACTGAGTTGAAAACGTCGAATTTCTAGACACTTTAATAACTGTTCCAAATTATCTCTCAAATACTCCACGTGTAATTATTTTATTCAATTCATCTTCGTTTCTCGATACGAGCTACATCGAAAGAAATTGATGGATTCTATCATCCCTAATCGAGCACGATGTTCGCTCCTGATACGTCACTCACGTAAGGCTAGAAGGTGGCAAAACTAGGCAATTTTCCTGTCAGTGAATTTCTCGAAATCTGTTCATCGCTCTACGAATTTCACATCAATAATGCAGGCGAATCTGTCATAAAATATAAATCGATTTATGCACTTGCCAAGTCATAGCTTCACTGATCTAAGTGTATCATGCGACTTCCCAAGCAGAGATGTTACAAAACAAGATTAACATGGCTGAATTAATTTCACAGTAGCTTTTTAAGATTAAATGTGAATAATTTATTACTTTTTTTATATTATGTTAATATTAACATACGTGTATCACTTCTTCCTTTTCTAATTGTCACTTTGCTATGGTAGCCTAAATAGGGTTAATTTGTGGACTCATATAGAGACGTTACAGACTTCCGTTAAATTATATGGGACTAAGTGATAAAGTTGTTTTGGGCAAGTTGTAATGCGGTATCTTAACCTAACTTAACCCAACCTAACCTGCGAACTGTAGACAAATGCCATTACCGTACCAGAGAGTTCCGCATTCGATCGATGTAGGGAGCATCTTCCGAATTGATGTAAAAGTAATTATGGCGAATTTTATATTGACATTGATTAAATGAAAAATAATTAATTTCCAATACACAATGGTGTTGGAGTTTATAAGTCTATTAAATGTTATATCCAGAGGGATTTTATATTTGGCAATGGTAGCATTTTTCAAATCCTTTTTTTTCCTCACTGGTGTAAAAATTGTTTTTTGCGAATACTAATTCCGCGAACATTGCCACTCATACATATGCATTCGCGAACGCAGTTCGAATTTCATCTCTGAGCAATGTGTCCGAAATTACTGGAATTCCTGTGCGACAGCCATTTAATGTTTTGAAGCAAACTGCCGCATGTGAATTCCCCACTGTTAAAGGCAATTCTGCAATGTATTCCAGTAGGGAACGACGCCAGTAGACTATGAAATCTGTCATAACGTATGTGTAGGTATTTAAAAATAAATATTTCTTATTAAATATACTTTAGGATACAATATTGTGATTTATCGTTGAAATGATTTGTTGCTTCTGTCATTTCGAATTAATCCAATTTACCCTTTCTGCATTTTCCAGAACCCACACTTGGTTCAGTCAGCAGTCAGAAATTCATTTAATGATAAAAAAATGATCATTTATCTATCCACGTGTAATTAAATTAAACTATTATCGCAGCTACTTTCACGAGAATCTTCGAGGTTTAATAACGTTAGGACTGTGCAAGAAGCAGCCTAGAACATTCAGAGAGCGTAGACAAAGTTATGGATAGCATGCAGCTCACGTTGATTTGCTTAATGAACTGGAGTTTAGTGAATCCGCGATCCTGTGGGATGAGACCCGACAATTTGCGAATTGTTGTTCTTGATATTCGAATCACCGAGTCAATAATTTGCTTTCGACGTATTATTTAAGATTTTGAATGTATTTATTTTATATTATTGTTATGATTAATATTTCACTATACACACAGTCCTATACAGGAGTTAGAAAATTTGATCGATTTTTCGTTATACGTGGTAAAATATATTCCCTATATAATGAAGTACGTACAGGAGGAATGACAAAGTAGTTTGCGCTGAATTAAACTCTTATTGTGTGATTTTCACGTATTCCTGCGTACTAATATATAATTGAATTGAGCGTTCGAAATTAATTAGAACTTTTGATGAATTCTCATCTACACTCTCAGTACACAGACATTGCTCGGTATAATATTTGAAATCAGACAGGTGGATCACTTTGTAATCCAAGTAAGGATTCTCCAGGATAATTAATTCTATTTTAAATTAAACGTTGTCTTTACCTTCGAAGAATTTCGATTCAGGGTTATAATTAAGGGCTGTTACTTGCTCGTCTACCCTTTACCGACAGATCCTCAACTCCTTTGCCATGGAAGTTCCTTCCTGGCAGATGGGACCCAGTCGATTTTCAAATTTACGGAATTCCAGGGACAATCTTGTTTCCTATCGGTAAACCTGGACGATTTTAATTACTCGAGTCATAAACTAAGGCAAGTTTAATAAGTGAATGGGTTATTGATATAGACTGCGACAGGCTCAAGATAATTGCTCGCTGGAGAATAGTCTGCGGGATACGTGTACGGCGTAGGAAGGAACTCGATATTCCATTACTGGGTAGATATCGCAAATGACAGGACGAAAATAAAATAAACATCCCATGTAGAACGTAGAATACAAAAGATATTGCCATCTTGTAGTTTGAAATATGGAGAGAAGTGTCATAATGAAAATTTGAAATTGTAATCATACTTGGGTAAATTAAATATTGACATTTATGACTGATCTGAATCAATGTATATTTTATGTATACATATTTAGATCTTGCTCGTTTAAATTAACTTTGAAGTTTTTATTATACTTAAAAATTTACATTCACATTTTTATACATTTAACATTGAGCGATTTTCATGTCCTTCGATTATCAAGTTTCATGTTTCTCGTAGAGTTTCGATAGTTCAATGAATTTTTTTTACTGATACACACGATCCGAACGATACTCAAAAAAATCATACGAACTCACACGGTAACAGTGGCGAAACTTTTATCCGTAACACCTGGAATTATCACTGATATTCGATACACACGTATCACCAGTACGAAACTGTTTTCATATTCGCAAGTGTCGTTAGTCCCGCGTAAAACTCGTCGAATTTATTCAGCCGAAAACATAGAGCGAATCTCGTGATTAATACCCAGAGCGCACATGTTATATAGGCTACGAAATTTTCGTTCGTTGAAAATCGACAAATTGTTGCGAAACGGGATTAATGGAGAGAATTCAGTGACAATCGTATCCTGGAGTATTGATGCTGGGGTATTATCAGAGCATATAAAACGAACGAGATAAAATGCTGAAAAATTTACAACGAGTCCGGAATTCTAGTAGCTACCATTGGCTTAGCATTCGTAACGAAAACTTGTATTTTACATGAGTGACTCCGGGGGGGAAGGGGGGAGGGTGTATCTTTGCGAATAATTATTGTGTAAATAGAAGATAACTGTAAAAATATTTACCAATGGTAAACTGCATTGTTTATGGAGTTATATAATGACACAATAATACAAAGAAATAGCGTCTTCTAAAGCGGTGGTAAATTTGATTGTATTGTAGCAAAATAAACAATGAAGTTCGTCACGTGATTTTTCGACTCACGATCACAAGGCGACTTCAGCTACCGATTCAGATAATACTCGCTTTGTGGTTCCCTTCGAGTCGCCATTCCTGCTCAAAAACTGGGCTCTCGGATTGATTCGTCCACTTTCGCCAATGTTCTCGGAAAGATTTGTGCTTGCTGAGTTGAGATCGAGGTGCCTGAATCTGCCGTGGAGAGCTGGTCCCGACATACTGGGTTGCCTGGAAAATGAGAATACCCGACGGAGACGTCACCACGGATCGACAGAGGTCCGGGTGAGATATCGGCGCCCCGTTGGAGAGTGGCAAAGAGCTGCAGAGCGGACAGTGGAGTTAGTTAAGGTTAAAGCTAGAGAACCCCCTGATCCGAGTTATGGTTGGCTGTGCCCAACTATCCCCCGATGCCCTGGGGAGATGGCAGTGGAGGATCTTGGACTTGTCACGGATCGATTCGCTAGAAACGCTTTCGATTTAGTTTGAAGGGACGACTCGAGGGAAAGGATAAGAGTAACCGGCTATGAGGATCTCGACCAATCAGAACGATCGGCTCCGAAATTTGACTATCTTCAAAGCAGTTTCCCTCCCGTTCGTGCATCCAGTTGCGTTCGCTGATTTTACGCGACCCCCAAAGTCGACAGGATCCGTTAAGCTATCGTCTATTCCGATAGGTTCCGCCAGAGTTCTCGTTTTGACGGAATTGAGGCTATTCCATCTTAACTCCCAGATCGTGCCGGTTCGTCAGTTCCCGGTGAAACAAGATTTGGCTGGCGACCACCTGGCATGCGGATGGATGAACGAAAGGGTGCTTGGTCGAAAGTGACGTGGGTTGGCTCTCGGATTTTTATCATCGGTCTCGAATTAAGAAAATACGTTACAAGGTGTTATGATAAACTGAGGGAACATGCTTCTGTTATGTTTCCACGTAGAAATTGAATTATCGGACCCAAGATTCCATAAAATTTCCAAGCAAATATATCACGATGGAGATTTTACAGTGTTTCCTCAACTGTGTCTGCTGAACAATTGCGAGCTATGTTCGCATACCTATAGCTAGGAAAGAACGTCCTGTCGACCAAATTAAAATAGAGCAACGAGGAAAAGTCTCTTAATATACTCGGAGAATTCTTTAATTTCCAGAGCTTTACTTGGTAATACCCTTGGTCTTTTCCTGACGCATTTATTTCACAAAGCTTCCAAGCTGGCTTCACAATGGACATTGAATTCTATTAGGTAAGCCGTGCGAATTTAAAGGATACCCACAATCGTTACGAAGATAAAACAAATACGAGTCACGAGCACCGGTAACTTTAAATAATAAAAAAAAATACGTACAGTCCACGTTAAAAGATTCATCAACAATTGTTCAGCGGCAACCGCCTGTTGTCTCACTGAATAATTCCCGTACCTCGTTCTTGTGGATAGGTTGTTGGTACGTTTTTTTTTCTCCAACCGAGGTGCAGAATATAATTTTCTAAAGTAAGGTTAGTTTTTTCCCCCATACTCAAGATGATGAGCACTCCTGTCTGCCTCCCAGAGGGGCGAGGCTTTGATCGAATTTGACGAGTTTCGTCGCGACTCCATGAGTATTAGTTTTCTCTCTGGTTTCTGATCTTCTTCCCTCCAGAGGATCTACGAGAGTCTGTTCTTTTTTTTTTTTTTAACCGGATGCTTTTCCCCCTTGTTATTACAAGGCCAGATCTATTTCACGTTACACTGAATAGATTGAATAATACAAAGAAAAATAACCTCGACAAGGTTCTATCCTAATGAGGCAAGTTTTTACCCTTTGTCAACCCTTTTCGGCGCCCCTCATACGTGTTTCCTGCGTTTGGTGCAGGAAGCTCAGAAGAAGGGCGTAAAGTTGCTTGCAATTAATAATGCATGGCAGCTCACAGGTCGGGCTGGGGTAACGGTTTAAATAATTTTGCACTGATATTTTCTCAAGGAGGGTTCATTAATTAAAATCTTTAATTAACACAGTCGACTCCCTATTTTCGTTTTATGGCTAAAATATTTTTTAAGTGATGCATACGTGTCAGCCAAACGTATATTTCACTTCGTCGACTGATAACGCTTTATCGATGTCGTTCCTTGGGATGATGGAAAATATCATGCGGTGCGTATGGGGTGTATATAATTGAAAATCAAAAACGTATGTCATGTGGAGCGTGTCGGCAGGATAATCATAGTAATTCATAACGCATGACGCACCCCCTAGCACAAGTAGTGGGTGTGTAGAAGATTTGTTTTACGTATGGAGGGATACGTGCGAGCAGATAAGCCGTTTATTATGGAGGTTCAAAAATTTTTTATGATGAAATGCATAGACGTGACTGTACCATCGATCTTAGATAAAAACGAATCATTATGATAATTATGTTCGATCAGTCTTGTAAATTTGGTCATGGCTATGCGTAACGGCAATATTTAGTGTAAAAATAATTGTAACGTCGTATAATTTTTTCGACGATCATTCACGTAAATTTGCACAGTCATCAACTTAAAGACAAGAGATTCAAGAAACGCGGTTGAGATATACGTCCGTGAGAAAGTTAGTGAAATTTATCAAGTGTATCTAGACTTTCTTTTTAAGATTTCCCAGCGGAACGAATTGGACAATCACCCGAAGGGATAACAAACTTTACAGTGGACTGTCGTAAATGTAGAGGCTACCTAGTATATTCTAATAGTGTCAGAGTGCATGTAATAAAAAAATGAAAGAGACGAAGAAGAAAAGGCAAAATTTGAATATCGAAATGTTGATTCCTTGAATGAAATTGATAAAATTTTTAAATTCAAAATTTTCTATTTTCTGTCTATTTTAATTATGACATCAGCTGCTATTTGTAGGGCATTTCAGTGACGTTTATTTAACCTAGCAAGATTCGTTTTATTCTTTGAAATAATATTTTCCTATCGTTTATTATCGCTCAGTGATAACGTTACAGTTCACTTCTAGCTCCAAGTACGTACTTATACTTATTCATCTATCTGCCGACATGCCTATCTACCTATCTACTTCGCACTTTCATTTCATGAGCAATGGGATTACAAGTGCGAGGTTGCCTTAGCAAATGCGTTTGCGGCAATGATATGTTGCACCCTTGTGGGATGTAACATTCGTCTCTAGCCATGGGTATTTCATGCATGGCAACCATGCATCGTGGTCTCGTTGTACAGCGTGTTCCGCATATAACACGTATCTCTCACATTCCAACAGAACCCAGCCGCACCAGAAATCATTTGCATACCTAGACTAAAGTGTCCTGGAGGATTCACTGACTAGGAAGTAACGTCGAGTCCCTTGAAAGGCCATACAGTCCTTAGGAGTCTGATCGGTAAATAGAATTTTTTAACGAACCAAAGTATAAAAAAACATGCCTACGTCTCACTTTAGTCTATAATCACGAAATAAAACGACTTATCTATACGTCATACAGAAGCACTGAATTTTTTTATAAACAAATTTTCAAGAAAATGTTCCAAATTTTTATTCCCGAGGAAGATACACTGTTAAAGAAAAAAAACGTTTATCAAGTAATCATCCATGGCGTTCATTATTTCTACATGATTACTCGAATGAGATTTTCGCAATTTAAAGTGTCGTTTAATGTTATCTCTCGTACGTCAAACTCACGATCTGCTTATCTTGAATATTATTTTTTTTCCTCGTTTGTTCCTTTCCCGTATTTTTTGCTTTTTCCCCTCTGATTCACCCTTTTCGATATGCGCCTTGAACACCTTATGGATCTTCCTTCATTCCTTTATCTTCTTCGTGTATCGAGAAGTTTAACTAAGGGTGTGCGTGTCGTCGTTAGAGCACATTCTTCAAAATGTCCGATTTACCAACGCACGTTCTTTTATATAACCAAACCACCATCTGGAACGTGCATTCGAGTCGTTCTGTATTTCAATTGAGAAAAAGCACCTTCCATAAATAATGCAACCACAGCAGCTTGCGCTTGACGGCTATTAACCCGAGGCCGTACGTAGTGGAAGGGTTGAAAGGAAAGTTAGATTTAGAAGTTATAATATGAATAACGGCCTTTATTCCCCATTAAAATAATCTCTCAATATCTCTCTCAGTTGCTGCATTAAGACGTATTGTGTAAAATTAAATAACCATTTCCATCGCGTCACGAACATCCGGTATTTATTATAGGAAATAGTCTTCAATGGCATGAATTGCATAACACGTAAAGAACGAAGGTAGACACGTAACGCTTATACAGAATGCAGCAGGACGTTATGTATGATTGCACGGATAAAATTTTATCTCTCGTGTACAGATGGCTACACTCCAAGAACCTTTCCAATAATGTCACACAATAAAGGCGTAACGTCTCCCCAACGTTTCTTTTGCCCGAAACAGATACGAATAAAAGGTATCGGTTATAGGGATATCCAGGAATACAGGAATACGAGAAGATATATATATATATATATATATATATATATATATCGTGTGATCCATCTGCAAGGCAATTCCTAGATTATCACTACTTTACTCTCAGGTTGGCCATCTCTGCGAAACCGATTGCCGGTGAGACAGTAGGACTCCGATTGAAAGAGCAGTAAAAAATTCAATACAATCAGGTTCGCAATTTCAACCGCAACTGGTCGAAGTCTGCATCCAGGCATCCACTACCAGCATAAGTGCTATTGATATTGGTGCTGCTATTATATTACCTCTACAGTATTGCCAGTACCGGTATAGTGTTACTGTACTGGTTACTATTGCCATACTGTAGCGTAGCACAGTGTAGCAGCAAGTTACATTGTTCCTTTGTAATTTTGCGTTACCACCGCGAGGACTTCTCGAGGATTGGAAACTCGACGAAACTTTTCATTATGCAGACGAGAAGTGGCTTCTCTTTTCTCTCTTCCTTTTTAGCGAATTCACTTTCCTCTGATGACTGAAAAGGACACGAACTGCGAGAACAGATCTAACTGTATGTATTTCTTGCGTCTTTTGCTAGCTATTGAATTTCGTGGTGCGACTGAAAATTCATTGATCATTCTCTCAGGACAAAATTTCTCGAATCCGCTATCTGCTTGGAAATTAGGATAATAATTTTGCGCGGTCGCTAGTGCTGTGCAGCTTTATGGTAAATTGATGAATTTTAATCTGGATTTCTCATAGCCGTACGTGACTTTTGAGGGTGACAAGTCTTTTTTGTCTATTTTGCACAGAACGGATTTGTCATATTAATTTTTTTCTACTATACAGAAATCAAGCTTGTGTTAATTATCGCGGGACGCTGTTGCGTGGTTCCTCTCTGTCGTTGTGGTAATGAATTTTTGCTGGCCGAGGGGATCAAAAAATTTAATCACTTTCACCATTCCCAATATTTCCAGTACTATTTTCATTGATTTTTCGTTTCTTTATTTTTTTTTTCACGTAGCTGTTACCGGCAGTCACTACGAAACACTGAATGTATGTAAAAACGGATGCTGCAATGGTAATTTTTCTTTCTGTTCGATGGCGATACAATTTTGTCAACAGGTCTGCAGCTGTGAGATGGAGTAGCTTCTTCAATGATGAATGATCGCTATGTATGGTACGAGATAGGTTCAGTATTCTAAGGGTGGGATAGGGATTTACTCAAGAGTAATGACTTAGGCGATGCTGTTTAGATGCCAACGTGCTGAAATTCATCGTGACAACAATAATTATGGTAGGGACGCAATATCAGATCCATTTTGAGGGGACTTATTTGTGTTACGATTCCTAAACAGATGACCCCTTAAAGTGGACCTGATGTCGCGGCTCGACTGTACGTTATATATTTACCGTACTATTTGACTTATGAGTTTACTTAGGGTTTTGCGCGGACATTGACAGAGGCAAGTTATGGTTAGTTATATTAAATGAGTATCTAATTGTTGAACGAGTTACACGAGAAATAGTTTGCATATATATGGGTAGAAATGAAGCCATAAATAATTAATATGTTCATCTTAAAATTTTATGGGATCCTTGCTACTAAGACTTTAATTCCTTTCGAGTGAATATAGCCTCTCTGTGAAAACTTTCCAGACTTTCGTCTGCTTTCGAAGGGTAGTCAAATCTAAGATTCCCTTTGATGTCTGGAAAACGTTTTGTTAGAATTAATTTTGCAGTCAATACCATTCGTCGAACTGAGGAAAATTTTCGTGAATTCGTCAAGTTTGAGATATACCACAATTTTTTTTTTTTTTATTAGATTTAGGAAATTGACACGTGCAACTCTCGAAGAACGCTCGTATTCTGTTTTTTTCAAACACGATTTGCGATAACAATTAGTTAAGCTCGTTGGATTTATTGAAGCGCGTGAGAATAATTGAAATAGAAAAAAATTAATTGAACGAGTCCAAAAGTCGATGAAATCACGTATTGCACGAGAATGGACAAACAATGTTGTTGAGTGTTATTGTACCACCCGAAGATGGTTTTGTCATATCGATTGATAGAAATTAAATGAAAGCGTCAGCTTCAATCGACGAAATAACTTCTAAATGTGTAGGCTGGTAATATTTTTTTTATAGTCTATTATTTGTTTCCATTATTTCGATCTAGGTAAAGATTCGTTCATTTATTTCTGGGCTTCGTGGTATACATGAAAATTTGCAATGCATAATACTTTCCTTATTGTACTTACAAATTTTTTATTCTTATTATCTTATCCGTGTATCCTCGTGCGATTCTTACGAAAACTTTTTCATTGTTACATAAATAAAAAGTGTAGTCTGTTATTTTTTCAAATAAAAGATGTATTTCTCGCTACGGTCATATAGGGCAAATTATCTTCAGGCTGAATATTGAAATTCTCAATGATACGCTATTAAAGGACATTCCACCATTACCATTATTTTTTTTTAATTTCATTATGAATTCGCAATGTTTACGAATCCCATATAAATTCTACGAATATCCAAGCCGAGTGCCTTACAGTTTTATTCTCAAGTTCAGTACAAAGAATCGGAGGATTGTGAGATTCCTTAAAATAAGAAATAAAAGAATCTTTCAAGTTTTCTTTAATAGGAGCTCACTTTTTTTTCACATTTCTTTCCTCTTTTTTTTTTCTTTTTCGCCTGAAAGCATGCAGCTTGTACCTTCGTGTTTCGTTAAGAACTCTCGGCACCCTCGGATGATTCGACATAAACGAAACATTAATTTAATTAATCTCACGACCACCTGTGGCGACCCCGTTCCCCTTTGTAAGCATACAAATCCACTCGACGGGGGGCGAAGGGGGGGGGGTTGAGCTTCAGTTTTATTAAAATAATTTTTGTCGATGACGCAGTCATTTCAATCCCCATTGGACGTGCATTGTTAATTTTGATGAACAGCTTTCTGACGGGGTGTGATTTTTGATAGTGCTTATTACGTCGTCCTATTCTTGCTTACTTCGTTCTCCCAAAAGAACGTTAATTTACCTTGTTAATATTTTCTTAATATTTCTTCCCATTACGATTCGTTGTATGCATTTGAAAATTAACCTCGAGTACAGGTTACAACGTTAGTTCGTAATACACCGAGAGAATTAATTAAATTGATATACAAATTTGCACTTTCTAATTGATTGGAATAGCAATTACATATACGTAAAAAGAATTGCGTATGGAATATTATATTGTATGGCTATATAATATTGATCAATAAAAAAGAACAAAGACTTATTTTTGCATTCGCCATTTAAATTCAGCGGAAGTATTTAGCAAAGTGATCGGCTTTGTTCGATTCTAATACCCGAAGGAAGCAACGCTAATGGCTTTATCCCACTGAAGTGTAAAGGTGCCGGAAATTTTATCTAAAAGCCTCGGCGCTGGTCTTTCGTTTCTGGACTGTGCTTAGGAAATAAAGTAAAATCGATTCGCAGCTAATGCGATCTACGGTTCTACGAGTAAAGGATCTTGTTTGGAGGACTCTTTTACCTTAAAAGTCATACGAGGATGGCCTCTCCAATAGCTCTTTTACTCGTGGACCAACTATGATGCGAGTTTGATATAAAAATGTGGGTATTGACTTAAAGTTGATTATTCGAATTGGTTCTTCGTATATTTTGAGAAATCTCGATATTAAAAAAACGATAGACTAATTAACTTAAAAAAAAAAGGAATCATTGTTTCTCTTTCATTTCTCAAACATCGTATAGCGGTCAATGCTTTCAGCTATTCGTGAAAGGGATTTCATACTTTCTCCTGACATATATTACGATCAGATTTGTGAAGGTGGACTAGTCGCTAGTTCGTAATTAAAAAAAAAAAAAAAGATTCTGCCCAAGGCGCTATAATAAATGAACGAGCTGTCGCAACTTCATCATTGTCCTAGAATTCGCGTGTTTGCCACTACTTTTTAATATCACGGATTATCTCCAGGAGATAAATAACACTTTTTTTGATTTCACTATTTTTACCTTTTTTTTTTGTGCGTGTTACTTTCAACAGTTCGCACAGCGAGCAGGATGATCTAGAAATTCGTTGAAAATAAAATTCAAAAAATATCGACGAACGTCAAAAAACGTTTATTAAAATATCGTAACGTAGCTTAAAGGAAAAATATGCATTTATTAATCATTAATAAAATTTCAATTCAAACGAAGATCATTCAAAAGCAAAGGGGCTGTTGAAAATTCCACATGTCGCACGACATGTGCTTTAATCAGTTGAAATTAATATTAGGTCACTTTGATAAATCTTTCGTGATTGAAATCTCCGTTCCATCACGATAGCCAAGCAGTGTGAAGGACGCCCTAAATCGAACACGAATCCTCAAACGTTCGGTAGCCATCATCATCGAACGGTTGATCCATTCATCATTGTTTATTAATCTGATGAAGCTTATAACTCAAATTTGATGATTTTCTTAAACAGAGCCGTGCACATGTAATTCCTTAATTAATTTTCTTCTGATATTAATGAGTGTTTGTATCGATGGGAAAGATTAATAATCAACATTAATTTCTTGTTCGCCCCATATGACAAGTTAACCTGTTCGACACTGATATATAATTTAATATCATTGATTAATTGCTGGAGAAATAATTAAGCTCTACTTGTTCACCCTCCCATCCACCCTCCCTCCCTCTCAACCCATTAGGCTACGATGCTCGATTTGTTCACCATATATGCTTGCCTTAACACGGGTCGGAGGAGATGTGTCCTACCCGGATATTCTGATGTGCGTCTTCCTGTCAATCCTGCTGACAGCATGAGCATACTGTGATAATGAAGTAGAGAATAGCTTCTAGGGTGAATCAATAATAACTTGATAAATTTTTAACAGCTAATAAACTCTAAGTAAGCCCTAACGAATTCCAGTATATTTTCTTATCAGTAGGATCACAAGTAAAAAAGGTATGGAGCATCCGATAGAGGCAACCCGAGAGTATAGGATGAATAAGAGACAATAGAATAAAAAAGTAACAGATGTTTCAGAAACAATAATGGGTATCCATGAAATTCGAATGTACCGCAAGGATAAGAAGGACATTTTGTCACGTTTTTCTTATTTCTTTCTTTCTCCCTTTTTTTGTCTAGGGCGTGTTCTGCTTGAAGGGTTGCTTTGCTCCCATTTTCTCTGAGCACCCTTACGTACCGCTGTAATGGGGAGGTTCGCTGTTCTTTCTTTTTTAGCCCTCAAGGAAACGCGATTAACATCCCTTAGAGAGGATTTTACAGTCAATCTACCCACGCGCACTATTCATCACATTTTAGAATCCTCGAATCTTTTTTTTCTTCTTCTTCCGTAAGAGCGCTGCATACTTTTTCATTATTCCGAGGACATCACTAATTAGCCTTTACTTGTACTATATTCATTTAGAAGTCTCTTTTAGAGAAATTTTTTGTATATACTCATTCAAGCTTTATTTCAGGACTGCGAAAGCTTGTACTTTGAGACACAGGCAAAAAAACGGCAAACTCGTTCCAACACTTGAACAAATAATAATTCTGCATACAATCTAATGTGCGAATATGTCATGAACGGGAAGTCGTTTGTCATTGCAACCGGAAGTAATATTTCATGAGGTGGTCAGTGCTTATCTTTCTAAGTCATCAGTATTACACACTTGCTGCATCATCTTATGAGATAAGCTAGATTTTTATTTCATTACTTTCTTTTCTACCCACGTGATCTGTGCTGTTATTTTTTTTTCTTGCGCAATATTAAATGAGACTTGTTATTACGATCCAAGGGTTCCTAAATAATATTAAATTTATTTACTTTTATTACTCACTTCCTGAATCATGGCTCTTTTATCATATTTACCAGCATCCCTTCTGCAATTTTCCTTCGATATTTATCCCGTGCCATGCTGTATCCTAATGCATACTAATACTAAAGTTAATTTCACTCTATATGTAGATCTGTATAACCACATTATAACGGTAACAACGTTAAACGCGAAATTCGTGTATTATTAGCAATGTGCGGTACAATAGATAACACTAATTGTTGCAGGACAAAGCATCGCTAAGGTGCAACATCTCTGTATGATAAATTCGCGTTTGCGGTAAGTGCGCTGTGAGGGAATATTTCATTTAAAATTTTTGCAATTGTAAGTTCATGGTATTTCTGTATGGACGTATTAATTTTAATTTTGGGAATAGCATTTTACAAAAATTTAATAATCTTATATTATACGACTGTAATGCATTGCAGGGTGTCTCAAAAATATAATATTGATATCAATAACTGACTCACGATGTGATTCGGAATTAAGGCTGTTGTGACTAATGAGTTTTACGTCACAGACAGAATCTGCTTTTTCACAGCCACTTAGACCGTGATTAATAACTACGGTCCCTCATTCATTCATGTTTAGGGAGGTGAAATTATAAGGGAATCAAATGATGAAAGTGGTTGAATGATTGTATCTTTATTAAAAAAAAATCAGATTTGGATATAAAATTAATAAATATTTCTATTGTTATTTTATTTTCATAAGCTAACATACGGTACAGTATATGAATGGAATATATCAAATGTAAATTCTTCACGCGTTGGGTGTCAAACGTGAAATTGATTCGACAAATAATTTATATGTGAAAATTTATAGTAGCGTAAAATAGAGCGTGAAGGAAAAAGAGTTTTCACCGAGCGAGAAAAGTCGATTACGTTTTGTAAAATATTGGATATTTTCATGTGCAATGCATGCGTGCGATGTCGGCCATGAAATGCTCGATAATCCTTTGTTAGTCGAATAAATGAAAATAGAAAAGGGAAAAACTAGCGAGGGGAAAATAAAATACATTGACATGCGTATCTCTCATTGGTGAAAATATATCAAGCGACGTAATATTTTAGACTTAAGAATTTTGCATTAAAAAAAAAAAAATGAAATCAATGGTAATGATTCGAAATTCTCACTGTATTCCTGTGTTTACCTAATTTTGTGATATCCTAGTGGAAATATTCTGGTCTTCTTTTGCCGTTTGGCAAACTTCCATGTTTTCGTGTTGCTGATGTGCATCGTATGCAAGGGTTGCAGCGGTGTCGCCGAGTGAGTTAGCCAGGATTTTCAATATGGCTCTAGTGAATATCCCTCAAATGCATGTGTAGCTCAGAAAATATATTCCCTTGGTTATATCGGTTGCAAACTATTTGCCTGAACGAAATACTTTATAAGTGCTAGAGTGCTCGTTATATTATTTTATTTATTTTTATTGGCACGATTTATAAAAATTTCAAAATTGGTTTCTTCTTTGAAGTATCATAATTTCAATATGTAAAACAGGTTTAAGGCTGATATAAGAAACTTTTCCTCTTTTTTGATGTCTTCCAAGAGTACAAATGTTATTTATTAATATAATATCGACAAAACACTTTATTTCGATCATCAATGTTTCTATTGATTTTTACGTTAGAAACGAAAGAATGTGCGTGGTCTTTGTTGTGACGTGTTCATGTGTCGTTTTCGGGTATCGACAGGTGATTTTCCACGATTTGTACTATTTTGGGAAAAAGGAGAGACGAGGTGAAGGTTAGATAAAATTTTATACTGAACGTCGTGTAATTCTCCTTTTTTTTTTTTTCTTTACGTGGGGAAACGGCACATTTAGCAAGCAAATAATACGGTACGGTAAACATTTATTGATTATACGGTGACCTGAAAATGATAATTTGCATTCATTAAATATGTGCATTCGACGTTTTAAGTGATTTGTCCATATGTCAATAAATCAGCACAACATTCGTTCGATAAATTTTATTAATTAACGTAACGAATGCGTGGTGTCGTTAAGCACGGACAAAGCCTGTAATTTCCTTTCAAATGATCGTAATGTTTAACAAGCCAAAAGGGTTATTAAAAATGTTCGTTTGATTTTTACCTAAATTTTATGTGATTTTTCATGGTTTTCTTTTTTAAGATATAACGATATACAAAAATCATATCGAGCATTTTATTAGAAGCTAAAAAGATTTTCGTATCAACTAGACACAGTTGATATGACTGTGAGTAGAAGTTTATTGATTACAAATCATGGACATGTAGTATGTCTATGCGTAGTCCATACTATAAGTAGATGACCAATGCGATCGTTGGATTTAATTTTTTAAAATGGTGCTGAAAAGTCAAGAAAATAATTAAATACGATAACAAAAAGATTTGAGGTGTAAATATTGTCTCTATGAAATATTCTGACTCGATTAAAAAAATTAATTGTACTTTCTCGTTTGATAAGAACGAACGTTACGATGAATGTTAAAAACAACTTTTATCGCTTGATACTTTTCACAAAGTAAAACAAAATTACGAATTCTCAAGTGTATAACATTTATTGAAATTTAATGAAGGTCCTTCGAGAATACCTGACCAAAACGTAAATTAGCCGAAGAGCTCGCGTCCTTCCAAACGCCAGCGAAATGCTTATTATGCATTGAACGTCCGCAGTAAAGTAATTTGGCTGCTGCGCCAAGATCCTTATTACGAATACGTAGAATATTCATGACAGGCTCTGGTGTCCTTAGTAGGATAACGCTCTCGGAACAATATATACATATATATCATTGAAGCACGTGATAATTCTTTTTCATTTCGTTTTATATCTGATTTTTTTTTTACAAAATTTCACGCAACATTATCCTTGTATATTTCAATTATTTTCAAAAGTTACTTGTGCCTTTACACTTTCTCACTAAGTTTAAGGAAACTGAGAATTTTCCTTCGGGTTACGTGTCTTTTTGAAGCAGCTCGCAAGACGCATCCTTTCTATTAATTTCCAAATTGTCAGAACCATCTGTTCACCTTACACTGATTAAGCTTTCGGTATACGTCGATGCCATTGATTGTTCTTTTTTCTTTGACTTTGGATTATTGATCTTCTTTACCTTGTACGGTATTATTGTATTGGAAAAAGTTTTGAATCAGTTACTGAGGCCACTTTGGATCTTATTAGTGAATCTTACTCGAGAGGTAGAGATGTGGTTTAAACGTTTGAATGGTCTGTAGAAAACATATAAATGAATATGATAAATGTAATCTGTTATCACGTTAGCAGTGCCTATTTGTGTAGGGTAATTCTACAGTTCTGAGGTTTCCGTAGTGAATAACGTGATTACTAGCTTAAATGGGTATTTCATTTAAACTGCTAGTTCGCGTCACCTATATTTACTTAAAAACTTTAATAGACTCGTTTTATCACTTTATACACGTAAAAGAGACATACGAATCTATACTGAATCTGGTATCACGGTTTTTTCTTTTTTTTTTCCAATTTCGACTAGTGTTTTACGAAGCATATGTAATAATTCTAAGTAAAGTAGTTAGTTTAAAATAACTTCTATATTGTCGTAATAAACAAAACGCCACGTGCGTTAAAACTTTACGAACACGTTCTGAACTTTGACAAGTAAAAACTTTTCACTGTTATAAAAGTTTAAAAGCATGTGTTTCTGTTGCTAGATTGAACCGTAGCAATATATATATATATATATATATACAATGTATATATGTGTATATATATATAATTGTCTAGGGGACTGACAGCCTGGTACACATAGGGATAAAGGTTTTTCCCTTTCATGGGAAACGATACTATTTAATGGACAATAATTGTCAGGGCGTATCCACAACGAAAAGGAACGCACTTAAACTCTCCAGACATATCCTCTTAATCTTGGCAAAGTAACCATAGCAAATAGAAGATCATAAAACGATCCAGGAATTCTTTGATATACTGTTAGTCTTTTCAAGATAATGGCTTCATCAAATGGTGCCGTAATCAAAGACTCGTAGTACCTGTTCGTAAATTTTATCCAACCTGAACACAATGACAAGAGAATTGGTGATATAAATTATAAGTCTAATAACCTCTTAATAAATCCTACCTTTAATGAAGTCCACAGCCATTTCCAATCCATAAGTGTCCTTATCGCAGTCGTCCAGGATATGTGCACCGATCTTCACACCAGGAACAATTCCTTCATTTTCGTTTAATTTGTCCAGGGTGAATAGCATTGCTTCCAATGCTTGAACACCACCTTGAGGCATAACTGGACCACACGTGACCGAATCTTCTCTTTCGTGAACCATCATCAGTCCACCGAGTACTAGATCACCTTCGACCACAGCTTCCTTCTTGACAGGCCAGGCTATCTGAACCGGAAGCTGTTGACTGATCTCCATGGATCGAAACTGTCGGTCCCCATGACGGATTGGATGATGATCTTCTGGATTCTCCAGATGACGATGCCCGTGTCTATCCTGATGACCAGTGCCGCCCATTTCTTTCGACGGGTCTTTATTCTTCTCTAGCGACCGAGACTCCAGACGTGGGGACACCTCTGGTCCAGGATGATGCTCCGATTTCGTATGGAAATCCGTCAGGGGGCTATCTACTTCTGAGTAACGAGAGGACGTCCACCTGGAGTCCCAGTCGTAGGTGAATCTAATACGTCTTGCATGTCCCAGCCAGAAGAGTCCGAGGATTGCGAGGATGATAAGCTTCATGACTTCATAGTCGGGACATACGCACAAGGCGATAATTGTCTATTTAATTGTTTTCAAGTGGACTTTCGATTAATGATTTTTTAAACTGGATTTACTTAATTATCATTTCTTGAGGCGATGAATAGATTCTGCGATCACTTTTTGCTCCCTGTTCAGATGTTCTTGGTAGTCGTGGATCTTCCTTTAGGATCTGCAAGTATTCCTTCGAATGATTCGGCCTGATGATTTCGGCTACTACTATCATTTCGCGAGAATTTCTGAAAAATTAATACGGTCTTTTTTCAATACAACTTAGCCTTAGACTATTCTGAGGAGTCTCTCTGGTTTCTTCATTATTTGATAATCCGATTGCTCGTAGCTGTAAGACGCGATACTTGCTTTGAAGCTACTTTCATTTTCATACATCAAGACTAGAGACATTCGTTTCTTTATACGCCTCTCATGAAGATTTTAATACTCTTTCCTTTTCATTACAACAAAATGTTGCAGAGTCAAGTTACTTTAAACAGTTTCGCGATGCTCTCTGTCGAACCCTTAATTGATAATATGGGACGTCATGAAACTCAAAGACACTTCGTTTCATGAAATTTTATAGTAGCAGTTGGCAGTCCCGCATTTTAAGCCGCTCTTGAGTTAGATATGTTTCCGTTGAGAGCAGCGAGATATTTAAATATCTGAAAGCGAGGATCGCCAGAATGTACTTAAAACTGATAAAACAATAAACAAGAAATATGTAACTAGGGACAAGCAAGTGCTGGCTATGCAGAGTAACAGCTGCCATAAAGTGTCTGACAATTTTCTCTTGTCTTTTTGATAGTGTACTTACAAGAAGTGCGAAATACTGGTACGAGGATCTAAAGGAAAGACAATTTTCGCTCGAGACGAAGCCATTGTCATCTATCATATCGTTCCTGACAACCCAGGCGTACATTCTATAACATTTGCGTGTTTGGCGCGAGAGACATTTACTTTCTGAATATAGCAAATTTCTGACGTCTCGGAAATTTCAATTCCATTATCAAAAATGGTTAGCGATATCTCCAGTTGTCAGATATGTTTGCTGATTTCTCATAAAAATACTGTTTTCTATTTATATAACACCTTGTAAGCCCTGCTCGATTCTGCTTCAATTTAGGGATTCTTAAACCCTCGCAGACACTGTAACAAAGAGGATACCTCAATCCAGGAATTGTACGAATGAATACACCATGTAATTGAAATCCCATACATTTTTTTCATATACAAATATATGAATATTCCGAAACTTCTATCATACTAAAATTCAACGAGCTATTGTTTCCTTTAACAACATTGGTGTTGCATGGATTACGATTCACTGGTGTAAATAGTTAAGAGTTAAGGTACCTGTTGCATGAAAAGGTAACACGCGTCTTTGAAACTTATTACACGGCCTACGAATTCAAAGTGCCCTTTGCCATTTTTATTAAAATTTTCAGTACTGCCACAGTCACGCAAACACTGCGGTCCTTAGCAATGCTGTAGAACTTTGCTTGTTCTCGATACTTAAAGGTACAATTAATAGTTTTGAATAAAAAAGGGTACACTAATAGCTACGTAAAAGTATTTTCTTAATTAATTTCACGAGTGTATGAGATTTCGTACGCGGTTTCGAGGATAGTACTCGTCTAGAATATTGCTTGTGAAGTGGAGTGATTGCAAACAACGTGAAGTTCAATTATTAAAATGATTCCAGAGGACTGAATTACAAGTTCCGTTTGGTGTTTCAGTATGACGATGACTAAGTTGGACAACAGAGCTCAATTAGCAGTATTTCTGTTTTGGGGAAAGTGATATGAATTAACTAGAAATTGGAGGAAGCATTGGATAGTCTAGTGACTGGTATAAAACGTACCAGTCGACAGACGGCTTTTGTATGTTTTATGGAAAAAAGAAAAACAAAAAAAATTATAACGTGTCTCTGGAAACTTATGCGAGCTTTTAATTAGAACTGTTATGAAGCTTTTTAATTAGAATTTACAGTTAACACCGTCGTCATATTCTATTTGTGACGAAAACAAGAAGGAATGGGGTTTCAGTTTTTAAATGTAAAACGCGAAACGTGCGATGTGACTTATGACTTAATTATAAAGATTACTCATGGCTAATCGAAATTCATGGATAATCAAAGAAAGCTTTGACAGAGTTTTCCAATTTCAAAAAGTCAAACCCAATTCTGCATGTTTGGTGGTGTTGCGAATTTCTTGATTAAGCAGTATACCGAGGACTTTTATTCGACGTTTGAACTCTTACACTGATTTTCTTATATGTTTTATTCGTATCTTAAGTAACGAGCATTATTTCAGGGAAAAATTTTCTACAGGGTGACGATTCGAAATGGAGAATTCTTGCGGTTCCATCGGCGAATGTTTTTTTTTATGTGCGTCACTGGTTTTGCAACCTTTTCGAATATAAAAATTTCCTGATCCCCTTAAGGGTTGCCATATGCTTGCGAGGGGTTGTAGATTTACGAAGGCTGTACGTCACGACTTACACGACGAGAGAGCTTCCTTGTTCTATGCTTTTAAGTTATTGTTCAGCAGGTCTGTCCAATCAATACAATTTCCTATCTATTATAAAATTGTCACCTCCGACATTGACGAGTCAATACAATTTCAAAGATTGCGTAATTTTCCTGGTAGCTCGTATCGGTGTTGGAATAATTGACAGGATAGAGATAATAAATTACAGTATAATATTCAAATGCTAATTAATGATGCATGTAATTGGTTAGTGACTGGCCACACTCATACCTGACGAACAACCCCTAAAGGTGTAAATTAACCTATCCAATTTCTAATTTAATAATTATTGACTGCGTCGACATCTTCCTAATGAACGTAATCCGACTAAATAAATTCTTCAATTACTACGTACAGTCAACGGAGAAATTTTTGTCTTTGTAGCCATGACAGATTGAAGGGAAAATGATGTAGCATGGTCATGCCCTTGTCCTCATTCACTCTCTAGCCAACATTCTTTTTTTTTTCGGGGTGTCCACAGGGAATATCAAAGGTCGTCCCTAGAACCGTGGAAGTCTCAGGAAAGGAACCCCCCCCCCAAAAGATAAAGAAATTTGGTCTAACGACGTTAAAAAAAGGTATGAAAAACTAATAGAAAAAAAAAGAAAAAAAACTCGAAGAACAACATAGGTTGCTCCCTGTAAATTCTAGCAATATCTGGTAGATTCGAAATGTTCGTATGGTTTTAACGTTATTCCAACGAGCAATTGAACTTGTCCGTTGCAAGAATGGATGCCATTTTATTCGTGAGAAACAAGAGACTTCCGATAAAAATGACACTCCGAGGACTGACCGAACGAGACCCCAGTGTGCAATTTGCCCACGCTATCTGTTTTTCGTATTGAAATTTCACATTGCACCGGATATCAAAATCCCCAGAGCGAGATCATGCAGCTTCCATTAATTCTCAAGCTCTTATTCAGGATTCTACACCATCCTCGTATACAAAGCATTGAATTGTATTAAGTGTGGTTTCACGGGAAAGCCTAGAAATGCTGAACTTCCTTAGGATTAATTCTAAATTAGGTTAAGTTAGGTACCCTTACGTGTGGTTTTATCAGGCAGCAATATTTAAATAATTCAGATAAATACATGCTAGTATTCCATGAGGCATGACAGGGATGATAAATATTAAAGGAAGTGTTCATCCTTAACTGATAATATTTAAGGAAAACATCGAGATTTTTATTTCAATCGTCGCAATCATTTTTTGACGTATGTCTAATCTCGATCGGAGCTTTCAATTCTTAAATTCGGGTAAGGCAATGCAAACGAAAATATTTCATGATAACTCTCATGGGACGCGAAAGTGTGATATTATATTTTTACGATGTGGTTTCCTAGGAAATTCAAGAGGATGCAAGGAGATTGAACATGTGAGCAAACGGATAAATAATAGAGACGAGTAACGAGCAAATATTTAAAATCCTTATGGTGGCAGGAAGTAAACGATGAAAGATTTTCCGGTACGATTCGTACAGCAGACCATTAGTATTTACTTAAACAAGATTCTCATTAAATTTCCTAAAAAAAAAAAAAATTTCTCTTATGTTCTTCTTTGCTGCGGGATATATGAAATTAATTACAATTTTCCTTTGATCCAGGAATTTTCATCTAATTCATCAGTGCTTTGCTTGGAGTTTATTAAACGATATGGAATATGCTAAAGGTAGCATTCTTTCATTTATCATTATCATTTTTGTTCAGAAGAAGCAAGAATTTCTGTGAATTTGAAGACAAGAGTAGTGCAGGACATGTGGAAACAATTCAGCGATTCTGACATCCCTCGTTTATACTATCACGCCTTAAGGAGATGCGATGTTAGGGCGATTCGAGCATATTTCAACTGCTATTCGATCTGGAGAAGCCGAACCGAGCAGAAGATCTCCTAGGCAATTCTATATGGTTTTTGCAGAATAAAGTGATGTATTTTTTAATGCAAAAAAATCGAAAATTACGTGTGTTCCTTTAATACAGTGTTTTCGACCACGCAAGGTTTTTTTTTTTCGGCGCAAACAATTTTATCCCTAACTTTTCTTCTTCGTTCTTCTAATAAATCATAGTAGCCACTATAGAGCGTAGAAAGGAGTCTTTAATCGTTAATGTCATTCCATCTGACTCAATTATTCGATAAATTTTTACTATGCTTTGTAGCTGCATTAGTCACTTCTTTACATTTTAATAACTCTTATAGGTACTTTAGCAAAAGCTGAATAAGTAAGGGCCTTAACTTTTATCCGAAATAAGACTAACGAACTTTTCTCCAAGAGGAAGCTCCTACTAGTGGTAGAATTGAGAGTACTCGAGAAGTCATACAATTTTCATCTTCTTTTTTTTCAGCTTACCTTCTCTTTTTTTTTGGTCTTTCGTAAACCGTTGTTCTCTTGCCGGAATCAATTTGCCTTACTCAAAAAGTCCCGAGGAGAATTGGAACTCTTTGTTTTGTGGGATTTCATTACATGGAGAAATAAATTACGGGGACGACTTTTTTCGCGGTTTTTTTTCTTTCTTTTTCTTAGTTTTTTTCTTATAGCGAGGCCCTTTTTTACGTGAGATTTTAAGTAGGGAGCCAAAAAAAAAGGAAAGGAATGAAAAAAGCATTCGTATACAGCTAAATTAGTTTAGGCACATGTAAAACAGACACATTAAGTTATTCGAGCTTTATGCTCAATTCCTTATTGTTATATCGAGCTCTCGAATGCCACTGAGATCGATTCTGCTTGCGAGAAGACATGAAAGAAGAAAAAAAAGGTCGCGTATCCCACGCGTGTAATGTAGTTTGGGAGTTTCATTTGTGCTTATCTTTTCTTCTGTTTTCTCTGTTCTTTCTTTCTCTTCTATCAGTTACCTACTTGAAGGGAAAAAAGAGCTCGAGTGCTTCTTTGATTTATGAAATAAAAGTATTTTTCGGGAGTCGACAACTTCACATTTAAGTTGTCACTCTTTTTTTTATTGCCATTACAATTTTCGTTCTCGTATCACAGTTGAATGATTTCTTCAACACGTCATAAAGGTACGAAATTGATACGTTTTCTTTAGAAAAATATTTCGTAGAGACAGTTACACCTTTTTTTGTCGAGAAATCTATTTTTTTTTATAGATAATTTAGAAAAACGACAGAGTCTGTCGTCGCGTATCAATGATTACAGATTTTTATCTCACTCGCCGGTCCTTTTGTCCCATGGTATTTCGGAATCGTGGCTAAGACTGTGTATAAGAATCCGATAAAGAGGATACGTTAAGGATAGTAAAAATAGCGAGAAATTTTTCTGACATTAATACATGAACTGACCAGGAGCTTCAAGAAAAATTTCTCACGACGTTAACCTCTCATTTCAATTTTTTTTATTCTATTCAAGTTTGTTAAGACAAAAAAAGATGCTGAGACGTATCTGCAGAATATTTTTAAAAAATTATATTTTTCTGAGAAATATAATTTGTTCTCCAGTTTGCTAAGTCTTTGTTGTTTTAATAAGTGAATCAATTTGTATAATATATTAAAAATGGGATTCGCTCGCAAGAGTTAAGCAAGAGTTAAGTAAGAGTTGTGCAAGTTGTCTAAAGATTGCAAAAAGAGTGACGCTAAATTATATTGTAAACTGAAGTAATTGTTTATTCATTAAACATAAATAAACATGTAATTGGTATATTCGTAATAATAAATCAATGGCATAGAATACATAGCCGATAATCTCTAGCCAATTATATATAATTCCAATTGATTTTTCAATAATATCTAATTCATGAATAAACCATTGCAGAGAATCCTCATAAAATATTCAAACACTCTCTGATCTTTTCTACTTACGTTTTTTCGAAAATTAATGCATCGAAACAATTTTCGAAATTTTCACAAAAAATTTGCTCAGTCTTTGCCAAGAAGTATCTGTTTGATATATATATATATTTTTTAAATAAGTTCCCGCCAAGTTTCTTGACAGCGCCAAATTTAAATTTCGCACGCGTCTCTCTTCACACGAAATATCAAAACGCGCGAAATTTTTATTTGCCAATTATCCGATGCCGGCATTGTGAACGCACCTTAAGAACGAACCACCCGCGCTGCTCTGTGCCAGAGCAGTCACTGCTCGTGAGTCGCGGCGGTTGCATAACACTACCCTTCTCAAACGAATCAACCCCTCTACTTATTCCCTCGTAACCCCATAGAGTAAGGGAACAGGTTGCTGCCGCGCAACACGTACAGCGCAGGTGGGAATCATACAATTTAAAAAAAACGTTCCTTCTTATCAATACTAACCAAAGACTTTACCTATCTATTGAAATTCTGAAATTCCACTCTGCTGCACCTGATGCATCCGTTGCACTTTAAATTGTTTGAAACTTGTACGAATCCTACTTTACGTTGCACGTTATACACATCCCCCCCCCCCCCCCTCACGAAACCAGTACACTTCACTGAGATGCTCCTCACTTGCAGTTCTTCTTAGTCGATTGCATCGAGTCGAACTAAGTTAATTTATTCAAGGAACTTAGTTAACTTCTCGATGCACCTTGCAACCAGCCAATAATTTATATAACACGTATATGGAACATCTGCTGCGAATAAACTGTTTAGGAAATGCTTATGCATCCTCGTTTTATATCATATGTAGAATATGCACATACTCAACATTACGTGTTATACTATAGTACTATATACAAGTGTATGTATATATAAGAGGCACAACGATTAATTTTATAAAGTAGACAATGCAGAATGCAAATGCAGATATGCACAAATTGATCGTCTCAGCTGGTCTTTTGACCTCACGCAATACACTCACTAAGAGGAAGCACTGATCGCGGTACAACTTTTAATTTCATATTTTCCCGCCACGCGGCAACTCGTTAATCAAGGCTATGCTCTAGGGAATTTTACGTGTCCGGTCAGTACTGAGGAGAAAAATGGAAATGAAAAATTGAACGAAGAGATTATTTCCTATCCAAGTCTCTTCGCTTTACTATTCTCCTTGGTATTATTAAGTCTCCTTAGAGCTGTTAATTATTTTTATCATTTCATTTGTCCCTACGAATCTCAATGAAATTATTATTTTTTTTTCCGGAGGAGATTTAGAGGTCAGTATGTCAGGATTGCAGGTTAGCCAGAATAAAAATTGTACATTACGTTAATGAAGACTGTTCAGTTTCACGTAGAGGATAATCACTGATTGATTAATTACGACGAGGCTCTGCTGGAGGGTCCTCAGCATAAAAAAGGTCAACGAGTTGTGAAGTGAGGTAAAACTTTGTTTAACCGAATGATCGGATAAGGTGGTTGTATAAAATGTCTGTTGTTAATCAACCCTATGTCAGGCCTCATTAGAATGATCAATTATCATGGTTTTACTTGTAGGTTCAGTTTCTCTTTTTTTTTTTTCCCTCGTTACCATTCACGAGCGTGGAAGATTGATTTACTAATAATTCGTTGAACCATTAAATGGATTACTTAAAAATTTTGTTGATAATTGTATTCGTAAAGTGTACACTTTCGATGTAAAGTAAATTAAAAAACTTTGGATTAGTTTTATCTTTTTTTTTTTAATTTCATTTTACGCAGGTACCGTTACTGTAACAAAATTCGTTGATAAATTATCAATAAAGATTGGTGTATTCTTTACGAAACTTTGTCCAATATTCAAATCTTTTTTTTTTAATCGAAACTTCGTGATGCTTGTTAACGTGATTATTTATAACGTCTAGCTTGGATTTACTTTTAACGTTTGCTTATCGTCAACATAAGATAATACTTTAAGTATCGCACGGTATCGTCAATAACTGTTATAAGTTTAAATATGCGTCTATATGCACAGTCACGAAAATCAATGAACAATTTTTTTCGCTTCCCCAAGAATTTGGTATTCCTAATATTAGGAAATAATTAAATTTCCAATAATTTGATGCCATTAGTAATCGATTTGGAAATTTGGCTAACTTTCGTGCAAATTTATTTCTATGCAGGGTGATTTATTTGAAAACGTTAAAGACTTCCTTCGAAAGACTTTTGACGTTTCGCGACTAAACTTTGCGATTCACTGATAACAGAAGTCAGAACGTTGGTTGATCTTGATAACGTACTCGCTGAATATTATTCTATTAGGTAATGAGGTTACGTGCATGAAATAAATTCATGCGTTCACATATGAATGAGAAATTTGCAAACCTCGCAGTATAATTTTATCTGATATAAAATGGCACAGCAGTCCCAGAATTCGCCACGGATTGTTTTGATGTTACAGGCATCGTTATGATTTATTTGCTTAACAATTTCAATTAACAGGAGGCGTTTTCGGCCATACGTCAAATATACAAATTTACACCTATGACCTCGTTGCGAAGCATATACAGAATTAAAGCAGGAAACAAAGGATGAAATATGACAATGCGCCATTATCGGTTATCGATTTAATTTTATTAAGAAAAAAATGACATTAGGTTAATGAGAAAATGAAAATTTCACACCAAAAGTCAAAAGACGTTAAGAATCAATTCAAGAAATACGACGAGTCATTCTCGAATTAACGTTCATCATAAATTTAATTTCCATTACAAGTTAAAATTAACGTTCGTTACAAAGTTTAATTTCCGAAGTCAAATTTCCGGTTAAATTTCACGGGCAACGAGCACTTATCACAGATTACATGTAAATTTGGGTGAAGGCCACTTTCGTAGAATTTATATATATATTTTTTTTTTTTCTTCCGTACAATCCCCGGAATAATGTTGCAAGGCAGAAAGCAGTTAACTGCCAGTAGAAATAGCCTGGGGTTAGTAAACCCAATGACGTTAAAATCTACCTCAAAATTTGTATGAACAGTTCACATATGTAAGGGTACATACCCTTAGGCCTTTTGGAAACCCAAAATGCGTAATTCGGTCACATTCCTTATATGAAGTAACACATTAGCAACAAAGGGTCTAAATTTATCCGTTGAAAAGTAGATCAGACATATTTTTGTTTATTTATTTAATATAATTTAAAAGCAAAACTTTTTTTTTACAAAATGTCAATTCTGCTTACTTTACTGATAAATTTTTTATTTTACCTCATTCGTCTCTTTCTCTCTCTCTCTCTCTCTCTCTGGTTCTGATTCTGCTTCACGCTTGTTCGATCTTATCAAATTTCTTTGACACGTTAGGTAAATAATTAATCTACTCACAAATCATCAGCAGCCATCCTTTCTCTGACGTAGGAATCACGAAATGATCCGCGCCCACGCTTCCATAAATCAATAAGTCCTCTACGACATGGAATAATTGTGTTTTGCTATCGATGATATGCATTATGATGATACTATGGAAAAATACTAAGGAAAATATAAGCAATGGAGAAAGAAAACGAAGGAAGTCCCAAAATATTTATAAAATCGGAAAATTTTAATTCATCGAAAGAGTGCGGGCATTGTGGGTGTTAAGGATCCTTGACGGTCGCGTAACTCTGAAAAAAATGGTTCTTCACGGCAAATAAACTAACTTGCTTGCTTTTCGTCGCTTCTTCAATGTCGCTCGGATTCTAATCTACTTGAGTGCAGATCGTAGGGTAAAGGTTTACAATATCACCCTGAAGGTCGACAGCCATTTATAGAGATACTAATACTAGATCAATGAGGGCTAGTTTCGATCATAGCAAACCTACACCCATAAAAACGTCATACAAGTAAAGCATATATTTTTTTATTAAATGTGCATATATATATTTTAAATATATAATTTTTTATCGTAGTACAAAAATTTAGTATGTATATAAAAAGTTGTATATTCAAGTATGCATATTATATAATAAAAAGACATTTTTTACTATACTCCACCTACATCACGTTTAGGTGCGGTTAATTATAGGTTTGTTATTGTAAAAAAAGGGATCGTAAGAGGAATAAGGGAAAAAAAATAAAAAATCGACATTTTTAACCCAAAACTTTGTATCCACTGTCAACATACAAATTTTCATCGATAAACCTTCCCTTTCGGAGGGATTGGCTTGTAAGTAATGGGAATATTACTCAAACATGAATTAAGCTGTTGTCGTTAGGATTTTGCGAGGGATTTCCTCGGGAAATGCTCGAGAATGGATTAAAAAATGAAATGGCAATCTTTCGCAAAGAGAAATTACAGCCGTAGTCAAGATCAATCCGATAAGCCTCCAGTCAAATTGTACAAAACGATTGAGGGTGATGGAAACAACGAGTATTTCTTGTGCAATTTGCGTGATGAGATTAATGAGGATACTGAATTCTCTCACAATATCAGTCTTGTTAATTAATCGTCTTTACAGACTCTTGACAGTTCTATTCAAAGGATTCTGCTTACTCTGATTTTTTGTCATGGTTATCCATTATCTTGGGACAGAATATTAGGGCATTCGCGCAGCCAACAACAGCTACGCTTTGGCTGAACTTTAACGAGCTTTTGTTCTTGAGAAATAGCCTTGTGTATTCTGACCTAAGACATAAGACAGAATTTCGTTCTGTTAAATTAACTTGTTAATATTTATATAATAGCTATAGCCTCTGTTTAACGTTGACGTCGATGGGAAATTGTGTCTTCGGAATTTATTATTTGGCACAACAAAAGTAATATCAAAAATTTATTTACACTGACATCAGATATCTTAACTGATTATTATATATTTAATATCGCGAATGGTAAACGTGCATAGTACACATGATATGATTTCCTGAATTTCTTCAGGACACTCAGTCCTACACAACGTTTAAACTTTTTAAGTGGTTCTAAAGAAAGAAAAAAAATCCCAGGAAATTTATATTTCAGGGAAATCATTATTTTATAAGGTCGAATTTAGTTGACGAAGGAGCCAAAAAAATTGATTGAAGGAAGGCATATCTGTCGATAGCGTCACCTGCGGAAATGGAGGTCGAAATTTAAGGCCCACTTACGACAGAACACGTACTACCTACCTACCTATGTATGGTAGCACCCTGACATTTTTCTTAAACTTTACCCGAAAAAAAAGGTAAAATCGATTCCGGTTCACGGTTGATCTAGAGGGTATGTTTGGGAATTCTCGTGATTTTTTTTTTATTGAAATTTCTATGACGAATCCTTTTTCTTTTAATATGTTTAATAAAACCACTGAACCTCTATAGATTCTTAAGTAAACGGATACCTGACTGATTTTATCGAACAATTAAATAATTGCATAATTGCTCACTTGTAAATCGTCAAGTAGAACGAACAATCATTGACAAGCGTCACGATCACGATTGCTTTCATGTATAAGATCATTTGTAGATTTTCTGTTTCATTGAATGTGCATATTGTACCTGAATGTTGCTATTGTTGTAGAGACACAGAAATTATTTAATAAAACCTGAAATTATTTGACCTTTAATTATTTTCAAACCAAGAAAATAAAACTCGACTAATATTTTAGTCTTTATATTTTAGACTGATCTATGTCCCACAGTTGGCACTGAATGTGCCAGAAAAACTTAATAAAATATGGGATTCTGTCAGCGTCGACTGGTTATGTCTCGAGAGATATGGAATTCACTCCCTTAGATATTCCCTTTGTAAAATTCAATACAGTTGTACGTTTCCTCGTAGAAAAAAAATGTATCGACTACAACCTTCATTCTATTTTTGAATAATTATCGTTACCAAAGTATATTAATACGTAATCTAGACCTTCCACGATAATTCAATAAGATTCAATTTTAGCACGTTTTGCGCCAAGTATGTTTTCATGTTTAATCGTTTCCAGATGGGCCATATCGTATTAACTTATACTGAGATTACAATTTTGGCATGAAAGGTTGACAGAGTGCCAAGATATACCCAATGCATACAATCGATCTAGTGATAATAAAAAATGCCTCAAGTTTATTTTTCATTACGCCCCAAAATAATTTGCCCAAAAAGATCTTCTCTTAGTCCCCCAGGGTTTACAAATAAGAGCCGTCAATTCGATTGAAATTAAAAATTGACGTAACGTCTCGGCGACGGGAATGATAAAAAGGGAGAAAGAAAAAAATTCGACATAAACACCTATGGGGTCTTTGCTTCCCTATAAAGCAACGTTGCAAATTTACTGTCACTGTTTTTCATATGTATATTTCGTTCTTGTCTCTTTCAATATTCTCGAATCTACCCAGTCAGAGTGATCTTCTCTCTCACGTCCCACCGGAAGATTCCTTCCCTTTTCCGTAGAGCTGGATCCTTTGCACGATTTCCTCAAGTAACCACGACCAGAAATTGACAAAATATACAATTTCGAGGTTCATAAATACAGAGTGGCAGTTCTCATATTTTGACCCCCCCCCCTGGAAACGTGTTCATGTGCTACGTGTATTACGCAACACTGACAGAACCAAGAAATAGATAGAGTTAAAAGTGTCGCGCCATCCTTCTTGCACTGCCGCATCCACTTGTCTTCTCTCTTTTATTTCTTTCTTCTTTCATCTCCCTTCCTCTAAGGCGAGACAACTCTGCTCTCCTGCAGCGGAATATTTTATCAATTTTTGATGAGTTGTGGCGCGGGAAAAATTTTCGGAGTCAATTTCGCGAATCTCTAGTCGGAACTGTTTCCGCAGATTTGCTGTT
Organism: Calameuta pygmaea; assembly: GCA_031762395.1. NCBI lineage: Eukaryota > Metazoa > Arthropoda > Insecta > Hymenoptera > Cephidae > Calameuta > Calameuta pygmaea. The sequence continues at coordinate 804,066 of JASANN010000004.1, read as the reverse complement.
ATGACTTCGGGATAGGAGACGTTGTCACTCCAGACTGACGTAGTTCGATTGATAACGTTTTTTTATCAGTAGATATGTATCGTGTAAAATATTTCATGGGTTCTGAAAAAATGGAATTTTTCTTTTGTGCTGAAACCATAAAAAAATGCAATTGTGTCGGAATTTATTATAATTTTCCTTTTTCTATGTTTTTCTGTCTCTTTCTTCGTATCTTTAATTTTTTTTTCCCCTGATGACAAACCGAATTACCGTCAAGACATGAAAAGTCTACAGAGTCTGTTCGTGGGATGACTGCTGTATTATCGGCACAATTCGGCTTGTAAAGAGAAAAGGGGGAAATATTAATAAAAGCATTCACCATCGCCAATACCAATGAATTCGATGCCGCCCCCCCTCCCCCCTTTTACCCCTCCCATATTACAGTAGTGGTTGCGGGATGAGTTTCCGTGTCGCGCAAGCTGCTGACTATTAAGTTAGCCCCAAATTAAATATTAGCAGCGAATGACTAACTTAATTGCAGCACATTTTTTTATACGCCACCCCCTCTTCCCAAAAACTACCCTTCGAGTAATATTCACTCACCCACGCCACGGAATCTTCTCGACGTCCCTAGAATATTTATATCGAGTGACTTAGCGATTTTATCATGGTTTTAGTATTGATTGAGTTTCGATTAAAATAATCCTAAGCTTTCACGCTGAAAGTTTAAATTACGAATTAGATACTGATAAACTTTTTATATTAATATATGCAGAAAATTATTAATAACGACGATTAAAGCGATATACAATACTCATTCGTATAATTCAATTATCTCAATTGATAATACATAAATCGATCGATGTATCATCAACTTATCTACCGTCAATTTCAAATGTCAATTCTATTTTATCATTTTGGTAATATTGCCAGTGAACGATATTGCCTTTTCAGGCTTTTCGTGCTTTACCAATGGATCCTGCCAGTGCAGTACCTTTATCTGCTGTTCGCGAGAAGCTGCGGAGTTACGACAGTTATCGACTCAGTTCCGCAAGTGACTTTACCGACTGTGGGCGATCAAGGTTGGCAACTGGTTTTAAGCGTCACCAAAAGCTTCTCTGGTGTGCTTTTTCACGAGGTGATAAGCACAAATGCTAAGTCGTATAATAATGCCACTTAACGTTTAGCACTTTTTCCTCGCTGGTTATGAAATAACCCAATAAAACTCTAGGTTTCATAATTAGTTAATTATGTTTCGCAGTTTACTATAGTGGATATAATTTAGAGATTCAACAGTGCAGAAATCATCGATGATAATTAAGGCGAAGTGCAGAAAGCTTTTATGAGAGGAAATTATAGGAACTCTAAAAACGTTGGTCTCTCATGTTATAACTGCGTTTTACACTCAACAGCTATTTATGAGATTCTTCCTTTTTTGGGTTGTTATATTTCAGGTTTCTGTGCTCTCGAAATTACGTAATTTCTGCATTCCAAAATAAATATGATAGAGGGTAGAAAAGAAATCAATGGAACAATAACAGCGGCAACCAAGCGCCGTGACAAGGGGAGGTTAAGAGATCAGAATAGCAGGGCAGCCCCAACCAGTATCCCGGGAATCGGAAAGATTCGCGATTGATTGGAACTGTCAAAGCAGAATGTCGACGACGTCAGGCGCCGCGGCGGTGGTCCTCGTGGGGCCAGGGCGGAAAGTAGTCCCAAAATGTTGGACCCAAGAAGATAGATTCTATGATATCAGCTAACTTCGAAAATCATCGGGTCCTTTTTCCCGACTACGTTTTCGAAATTAATTACTTTTAACTCGACCACGTGAACGATCCAAAATTAGGAATGAGGGCGAATAGGAATTCTCACCTTGCGGAACCCTTTGGGAACGTTCGACGAGAATTTTAGAACGAATTGGATGAACTTTGTGACCACGGTACTTGTATGTATTATCTTTTTGCGTAGAGTCGCGCTCCTATCAGATCTACAACAATGTACTCATTTACCTCAGCTGGAATATTTTAAAGTTATAAAAAATAGTTACTGCGTTCCTCAATTGGATGCATTCCTTTCCGTCTTCTCAGGCCCATATGTCTCTCTACCGTAAAAGACGTAGCTAGTGGATACTAACGGTCTTGAGATCTTCCTGTGTTTTAGGAAAAAAAAGGCTTCGTGAGCCGAGTTGAAGTCAAGAGGCACATCGCGTCGAAAAAGTAATGTTACGTTGTTATTATTAGGCTTCACCAATTTACGAAATCCGACAGTAAAAAGGCTTTTCCATTAGAACTTATCGAAACGTTGTTTCATAAGCGGCTGTAAAGATTTTACGTGCTCAAAACCATAACAATGTATAAGGACTTGAAAGTTTTATTTCATTTTGTTTTATTTCTATCGCCATTTACGCGTGTCCGACGATGAAGGTCCTGAGTGATGAAGAACATTTTAAAAGAAAAGCTCCTGTACGGAGCAATTCTTATCGTAGCATTTGCACTTACGGTAAAGATAGGTTAGAAATAAATATCACCGTTAGAAAACACAGTAACGTTATTTCTTCGATGATAAATAAAATATTATATTTTTGCATTGCAATAAATGGGGATTACGGGTTAACGTCAAGCGTCCCTGTAAAATGAGGTAAAAACTTTATTCTACAAATTAGCCAGTTGATCGGATTAAATGTTTTCTTTGCAAGTTGCGAAAGTCACATTGCCGATGCTTATAGTCGCGGCATGCTGCGAGAAGAAAAAGAAAGAAGAAAGGAATTATTCCTGGCATCCATCCAAGAGTAAATTTCTTCTTTTAGAAACCAGCAAAAATAACTGTCGGGGTAAGAAAGTCGCGAGATATCGTTCTGTGCTAATTATCTTATTTGAAGGTAACGTTCGCAAAGTCATCCTTTCATTCTCGATTACTCATTACGCGTCCTCGTTCTTCCTGCTGCCTTATTTTCTATTATACGTGAAATACGTTAAAGCCAGATTGCGTAGCAGGTATACCAACCCTCAGGAAATATATAATCAATTCAAAGGCAGACAAGTTTTGCGTTTCCACCAACTCATCTAGCCATTTCCTTTTGTTCCGTCCTTTTTACATTTTACGTCAATTTAAACTTTCACCCTACATGAAACTTTGCCTTTGGACGTAAATAAATTTTTCTTCTGCCTTTTTTTTTCATTTTATTAAACGAATGCTTAGTTTTTGTCTGTAAAAGAAACGTCGATTATTTTTCTTAAAAAAAGAAAGTATTTTCTATAACGAGCTCATTAAAGATTACCGAATGGCATCGTTTCTCGTATCACTTATTAAAAAGTATAATTATAGGCATAATTTTTATGAGCTCTTTCATACTTCATTGTCGCGAATATTACCTATGGTCACGAGTGCTCGAGTACAGCAAACACAGGATTTCACAGGTTGTGTGATATTTTGTAAAAGTTTATTAATAATTTTCGAGAACAATAGAGAGTCGACGTTACCGAAAATTTTGAGAACGTTAAACAAAGAGATTCGTGTGAAATCTATTAAGATTGAAGTTTTGTTTCAGGCGAAATTTTATACGTATAAAATATCATTAAAGTACTGAAAGAAATTTCGAGGGTTAACCTACTCATCAAGGTGAGCAGGAGACAAAATATTTTCCAGACGATGAATGATCTTCGGAAATTGTTTGCCTTGCTCAATGTTATTTTCGTACGAAGATCTTTGCTCTGTGATAAGAGAGATCTTGAAGTTGATTTACAAAAGGAAAACGGAACAGAACGAAAGTCACTTACAACAGACAGCTTCCGAAAACTCATGAATTTCGAAAAAATAGGATCACGGGTATCTCAAGTGAGATCTAATGAATCTCTAAAAGAAGTGCGAAGGGAATTCCTTTCGGCAGGATGTGGACTGCTTATCGAGTTCAGCCACGTTTTCCATAAGCGATAAGTAAACCAGCGTGGAATATCAAATAAACTGGAATATTGTTAAACGCATTAGATCAAACCAAAAGTGTAGTACGGATAAGAAGAAAAAAAGTATGATAAATCTTACCTTTTATAAAATCAACAGCCATTTCCAGTCCGTACGTGTCCTTGTCGCAATCGTCCAATATATGGGCCCCAATTTTAACTCCAGGTACGATTCCTTTCTCATTCAGCCTGTCTAAGGTATAAAGCATGGCTTCCAGCGCTTGGATACCACCTTGGGGCATAACTGGTCCACATGTGACCGAGTCTTCTCTCTCGTGAACCATCATTAAACCACCCAACACTAAATCACCTTCCACCACAACACTGTGTTTCACGGGCCACTGATTTAACGTGCTCGATACACGCGTTGAATTATCCGATTCGATTTGATCATACGTCGATAGAGTTTGATTGGATCCGAGGGAATCATAAAGATCCTGATCGGAAGATCTTAGGGAGGCATCTTTATTGGATGCGAAAATACCAATGGACGTTTCTAATATATTTATCGTGGTCGAATCTGTCTTGGAATTGCTTAACGATTCCGTCCATTCTGCCGTATAAGACGATTCTGAGCTACTGTACTTACTTGATATTGGATTTTCGTTTATAATCAAGTCTGTGAGATTTTTAATCGTCAGCTTTTTCGAGTTCGCATTATTTATGTCACCATATATTTCTTTGCTACTGGGTGTCATGTTTGTCTTGTATGACGTAGCAAGTTCGTAGCTTTTTTTATCGCTGGATTTTATTACACTACGAATCGTGGTATTCGGTCTGTCGAGCTCTTCCCCATTGTCCAATCTTTCATAACTCTCGCGCAGGTTCAGAGAATTACGTTTACGCAGAGATGAAAAGTTTCTATTGTTACGATTAAACTTTTCCAAGTTCGGCGAGAACGCGTTGAAAGGGAAATTTTGCGTGTTGCTCGTCCCTCTATACTCTGATGTACTTCGGTCGTTCATTAACTTAATTAACAAATTGCCTTCGTTGATTGATTTTTCTAAAGAAATCGGTGTATCGTTCGATTTTTTCGAAAGATTATTTTTTATCGACATCTTTGATAACACTGCAAAAGCATTGGTTTTTGGTGTCTTCGACATGGAATCGTTCAATAACTTTCTCAGTTTAACATTCTCATCAATCTTACCCTCAGGACTATGCAAGGTAGTAGCAACTTTTCTCGTCGTTCGTTTTACCAGAGACTCATTCGCTGCAATCTCATCATTCTTAGAATCAATGGCGGAAAATTGAGATTTATTTATATTGTAATAAGTTCCAAGCGATTGTTCGCATCCAGTTTGACATCCAGTATCCACGTTTTTATATTCTTTTATGTCACTACCTTCGAGAAACTCATTTCTCTTGATGAAATGATCTCTATCGTTTTCCATTGTTCTTATTACGTAATTCATTTCGGACTTTATGTCTTTAGGAATTGACGACCTCAAATTTCGTATTTTCTTCTTGTCATAGATATCGTCGTTGAGCAACATTTTGCCTTTGGTCTTAAAATAGATATTTTTATCAAGTGTCATTTTTTTATTTTTATTCAAAGTTTCGTTAAATAATATTCTCTCGTCATTAGGCAAGTGCGTTTGGTTTATTATTAAAAAATCAAATATTCTCTTTCTTACTAAGGATGATTCGGCGTCGCCATCGGTTATGGAGGATGTTACGTTTTCTTCAAAAGTATTCTCTTCGTCGTTCGATCGAATGCTTTGCGGATATTCTTCAATCCAGTCGGAGATCTTATCCGCGTTGCTGTATGATCCGTCGAGTTTATTCCCCATTGGAATTCCAGTGGAATTTGTACCGGTATGACTATTTTCCAAGATCTTCTTGATTTTCCCATGATCAACATCAGTTTTCATCATTCCTGAAGTTCCTTGTAACTCGCTGCTGACTATAGGAGCCTTTTCGTTCTCTTCGTAATTGACTGCTGCCGAAATTGCATCGTGTGAATTAACCTGGTGGCTCGTTGCATCTTGAATAATCGTCCCAGGACCAGATCCAATCCGGGTACCACGATTGTTAAACTTTGCCGTGCTGAACAAAAAGTTTTTCTCAACCTCGGAAGTTTTCATTGACGTTATTGAAACTGATTGGTTCAGCTTATTGCTCCTTCGCGTGCTACTTCCGAGTCTCTGATGTTTTTCAGCAAGAATATTGCGTGGGAATAGTAAAGATACTCTGCTCCTTTCGGAAGCTGTGGGAGTCGGTGACTTCAATGAAAAATGGCTGCTGCTTTCAGAATTGTTGCTACCTCCGTAAGTAGCTATACTTTCCAATTCCTTCTGCCGATGAATCGACGCTTCGCTCTCTTTATTGCCCTCTTTATATTTACCTATATTATCCTTATCGTTAATTGACTCTCTTATCAAAGAAGTTGATCTCTCCACGTCGTACGGGCTTTCGGTCAATTTCCTATTTTTCCTTGAATATTTCGTCGTTTCAATTTCACGACTATAATCTGTCCAAGTCGTTTCACGAAACCCTAGATTATCAGATTTCTGTCCAACGATATTGCTGCGAGATTGAATTTCTTTGAAAATCGAGGTGCCCGACATTTTCGCCGGAAATGTCGCATTCGCTACATTTATTTTCGTCGACGCTTTCATATTTCTCAAGGACAGTACATCCTTGCCGGCACTTAGGACTTTATCCGGCAACGTTGTCTCACTGAAATATTTCATCGAATTCGGACGTCTCTTGAAAAGCGAATTTTCCACGAGTACACTTTCCCCGTATGGATATGAAAACGCATTTCCCGTATCGCTTTTCATATGGACTTTCGTAATTTTCTTATTTCGGGAATACCTTCCATTGCTACTCGACTCAAGATACGAATTCCCCTCGTTCGGTTTTACGGTTTCAAGATTCCTTTTATTTTTCTCGATTACCTTTCTTCTTGAAATATCATATTCCTCGTTGTTTTCTACATTTTTTAAATTAAGGTTCTTCATTAAATTATACTCTGATGGTATTTTTGCTTGTTGCGCAGCTTCGCCGTTGTCCCTCAAATTGGGCTTGAATGCTTTACGGAAATTCATCCTGCTTCGTCTAGAATCCATTGCTGTGGATACGTTTATTTTCTTCTGCTCCATTTTTATCCTGTCATTCTTTGACATGCTCCCTACAATACCGTAACTATCGATTGTTCGTTGTCTAACCATGTTATTTTCCGTGTCTTTTCCTACGTGACTCTTTTCCTGTACATCGGCGTCAATATTGATTTTCCTTTCAGCAGGTATTTCCGTTTTATTTTCATCCGCGAGGGATTCGTTTGACAGTCTCGTTGTGACGTCAGCAACGTAATCATCGTCAGTATCGTAATCAATTCTCGAGTTCTCTAATGCGTTATCTTTGCGGGATTCCTGCTCTGAAAATTTTTTCAATTCCCGAAAAGTTTCATTTCTCACCTTAAGTTGCATTTTAGTCCCGACAGTTGGAATATGTATTTTGGAATCTACAGTAGTACTCGAGGCAGTCGAATTTTCCATATCACCCACCGATAACATGGTCCATAAACTTTTTGTGGTTCCGGGACTCGATGACACCGCAGTTAGATTTTCTTCCGCATCGGAAGTTGGCCTGATCGTAGTGTTAACATTGATTTTATAGTTTTTGCCATCGTCCATTATTTCCATACGCTTTTCCGTTTTTCCCGTTGATTTGACATCTTTTTCAGAACTGATTACAAAATTCTCTGTAGAATTTAACGAGATTTGATCTTTTGTTTTTTCAAACAATTTTACATGGAATTGCTGACTCGAGTGAATCTTTCCGTTAACTGGAACAGTCCTTGAGTCATTTAGTCTCGTTTGGTTTTGCAAATTCTTGAAAAATCGTCCAAATTTCATTGTCCCTTTTAGTTTACTCTGATATTTTTCAATAGCGTCATTAAAGTCACGATTCTTCATATCGATGTCACGATCTTCACTGCTTCCGTATCTCGGACGCTGTTTGCTCTTTATTACCTCTTTTCCAAGATTTTCATTACCTTCCTGCCGCGAGAGTGCATGCGAAGATCCTTGTTGAATTTTTCGAAAATTTACATCCTTACCAATGACAATAAAATCCCCCTCCCCCTCGTCGACGGTTTTATTTTTCCCGATGTCAAATACATTTATGGCTTCGTTGATCGATAACTTTTTAAAATCACTAGAGTCTTTAGATAGGGAATTTTTCCTTCTCGCAAACTCCCCAGGATTAACTACCATACCAAATCCTTGCGGGACGTTTGCCAAGGAATACGAATTCTTTTTAGGAGTCTCCGGGGCAAACTTTTCACTATCGTTTCCTTCTGTTTTCAGGTTTAAATCTACCTCGCTATTTTTCACAGAGTCCATTTTACGAAATTTCACATTTTCCCTTACCACTCGGTTCGCGTTACCTACGTCCTCTACTTTCCCATAAATGTCGACACTAGAGCTTTTCTTCTGCACTTGATTGATATTCAGTGTCGCAAAGACATCCTGAGGTTCCAAGTATTTGTTTGAATTTCGCGAAATTTCTTGTTGCCCAAGAACGGTCGCTAAAATGGTCCAAATGGCCACGAGGGCCATCCAGCCGTTGCTTAGCCACATCACCTCGGTAGTATAAGGATCATCGTTAGAATCTGTAACAGACCAAAAAAAATTATCTCGCATAAAGTTACATGACATTTCAGATAAGAACAACTTTTTACGGTTTAATTGATGAGGGAATAACAGCTTTTTTTTTTACGGAGGAGGGCGTTAATCGAACAGTGAATAATTACATACACGAATATTAATGAAAGTGTGAAAATGCGTTATGGATCGATATGTAAATTGAAAGTCATATAATAAAAAAAAACCGATGATTATCATTCGAACGAATTAATTTCTGTCTTTTTTAGGACAGGAATTATCATATCGGCATTAAACTTCATTTATATACTGTCATTAATGAACGATACAATTTTATCAGCGAAATTTCGATTTACGGAATAAAATATTTTTACTTCCGATTTCCGTGTGATAAGATGCTGTTGGTTCGATTATGATGACTTTGTGAACTATGTGTGAAGTACACAAATTCTATATTCTCTAGTGATTTTCTGCAGAAACACATGTACGTATTGATGGACGTGATATTAATTTTGGAAAGTTGCCACAATGTTCCCCATTTAGTATAACTATACATGTAGATTATCCGTCGATAATAAATCGTATATACAACGTCGAATGTTAAGTGAAATTGGCGGGGGAAAAAATTGACAAAGAAAAAACTGCATCAACACCGTTCACAAAGAACATATCCTCGTACTATTTCGGATAGAATATTCGAAAAATAAAATTTGCACTTTCGGATCTCATCCATTTGTTGCGATACCTTCAGGGAACAGTCATTAATCAAATGGTACTGATGAATGAAGATAGCGCCGAAGCGGAGAGAAAACTAAAATAAAAGTGCAAGAAACAAAACCTAATTCGTCTTCTTTCCTATCAAGAAGATTCAGCCGGTAACTCGGACTCAGGAGACAAAAAGAAAAGAAGACACCGTACCTTTCCTTCCCAAAGGACAATCCAATCGGAATAATTGATCGTATTTCCTTTTCGCATGGCCATCCTCGAGGATACAGGACTAAAATGAAGTTAGGCGTCTCCACCGATATTTCCCTATATGCTTCCCGAAGTGCATTCTTTGAATTCTACAAATAGCAACGGCAGGAAGCCAATCGACTACCGTGAGTGCCGAATATGTTGCTGCAATTTTCTTTTGCAGATCCCTAGTCGATGCATCAGACGTTCTTAAAGTTTTCTCGTGAAATGCTCAGATTATCCTTTTCTTCTTTCCTATCAGTCTGAGAGTAATGCGTCAGCACTCGACCTCAATGTGCCTCGAAGTAAGTGGTTGCTAGGTGCTGCTATATCCGTGGTTGCTGCTGTTGCTAGAACCAGGGATTCTGAGACATGGTACCGGAGCAATAAGCCCTTTTGAGCGGCGGCTAACATGGGTATGACCATTGATCAATACGGATTACTTCGGTATTCGTCTGTCACGTGATCTATCAAAATTTATCTCACGTGAGATTGAGCTAACGTGACATGCAATTTGCTCCGTGCAAGTTGCTTATGCACATGTAGCTGTACTTAGACTTGTGAGGGTTGATGCTGCTACTTTGCTGGTACATTAATGTATGGCCAAAGCGCAGATACGATATTATGCTTCGCGCGTACGTAACGGCTTCAAAGGAATTCTGAGGCGTCCGTTAATAGCTGTAGAATAAATTATAATTAGGGAAAGTAACGCGAATGCAAGTCAATTTCTTTTTCGTGTATAAATTTATTGAAGTTAGATTAATAACATTTGGAAAACTTTGCGGTAGGAACTTGGTAATCAGGGGATTAATTTTGAAATAATTCAATGCTAGTGATACTATAGTCTTTTGCTGTCATATCTTGTATTAATTAATAACTGGGCTTTGCCGTGGCAAAATTATTCGTTGGGATCTTAGTCTATTCTTTGGCAATATTGCATTGTATTCCTTGATAGATATAGGTATGTCAGCAAGCCAAGAATGGGTTATGGGATCGATATAGTTATGCAGCCACGTGCTGTCATGATATGAATGCAGAATAGGATAATCTAATATGCGATGCGTATATAGATAGAATTGGACGCGTGTGGAAAATTCGTAAACATGAATTTGCATGCCGGACATAAGTACAGGTTAATTCGTATCGATGGTCCTTTGGTATTCGTCATAAAAGTGAAAATCGTTTTTTATTTCAATTTCATTGATTCTACACGTATGGAAAATTTAACGTCACGAGACATATAAAATTCAGTGGCTGCACGGCGTTCTTGTCAAGGCGATAAAGCTATCGTAAATTTACGTTTTCATCCTATACTTTTTTTTTACGAGTCCACCGATCACTACCTTCGGAAAGAACTCGTCTACCACATGCGATTCGTATCTGTCTGCGGGAACGAGACGAATAGTCAAAGAAGAAGAAAAAAAGGGAAATAAAATCAGGGTGAAAAATCCGGAGTAACTGCTCTGCGAAACTGCAGTAAACTTTCAGGGAACATCTCGAAGTCATTTTTTTTAAATTCAAACACTTGAAAAATTGATGCTACCGATGGAATCTTTGACTCGAGGTAGAATTTGCGAATGTCTCGGGATTGGGAGAGGAAAAAGAAAAAATGAAGGTTAAAGCCATAGAATCACGAAAGTATAGATTATCTGGTCGTGAAGTTTGAGGACTGTGCGAAGAGTTTGCAAAAATCAAGAGCTTTTGTGCATTCGCGAAATATATATATTTTTCAAGCATAATTTCGATATGCGCCATGGAAATACGTATTTTAACCTTATCTCGAAGCATCAGATAATTTTCAAGGTTATTTAATAATTATACGAAATCATTCATCGTCAGTAACAGAAAACCTTAAAATTTATCGTATTGCCAATTTTCTTTGGTTATTTCAAAAATTTATCATTCCCGCAAAAGTTTTACGTAAAATTTATAACCTGTTTTGCATTTCGTTATATTGTCTCATTATATCTATCAAACGTGTATATAAATGTGTAAGTTATATATATATATGTATATACAGATATAACCTGGCTGTCTCTAAGGGCGTTATGTAGAGAATATTATATATTATACTATAGTGCGGTTCTCGGAAACTCAATTTACCTTCGTGTATTATGCCAGCGGACTTAAATGGTATATCGAAATTTTCAAGGCTTACGGCATTGGAACTTTTGAGTGCTATAGGGATGAAAGTTCAGAGTATTCAACAATGTCAATAGTCAATTCATTTATATAACAGTTGACCCTTCGAAATTGGTGCTTTCGATATAACGAGAAAATCCAATGTTAAATCAACACCGAAAATTTTCGGTATGTATTACATGGAGCAAAACTAATTTCAGTATGAACAGATCCATAACTTTAGAAAAATTATCAAATTTCACATTGAGTCTCGCGAAATAGTATAATAAATTTTTCGATGTCTCTCGGCCTCAAAGAAATTGATATCTTCAATATCACGAATGAACGTGGTTATTCGGGTTTAAAAAAAACTCGTCAGGATGAATGGCCAATAACGTTCCCAAGAGATATTTAAAATATCTTTTGTAAGGTGGCAATAATTTTTCGTGCGAATTATGATAAAGATTATTTCTGCAATAAGTCATCCCAAAAGTACTTTGGGCTACTTTCCGTTTATAATGGAGTAGGTGTGAATTTTGATGCAGTGTAATTTTCAAAAACTTGTTCCACCTAAACTTTTCGAGTATTATCGAATGGAGACTGATCCGTGATATTCTCGAGATTTTTCAATCGGATCGAGTACACGTAGGCAACTCCTGATACGCTAGCATATCGCACGAAAGTTTTCACATTTTTAAGAAAGTCACATACGTAGATAATAATTCACAGTTTTTTTCCAGCAATCTTTCACTGCGTTATATTTAGTATACCTTTCTCACATCCCAGGACTGTCGTCTCTGCCTTCCTTGTTACACCCCCATTGTGACCCAGCTGGTTATAAAACGTTCTTGACCTCACTCTACGAGTCTCCGAGGGGCCGTTGTTCCCTTTACAACATCTATGGTGTTCAGGCATTTTGACTTTTCGTTCTTTCACCCGCAACCACCTACGGCTGTTTTAGATATTCTGCGAAGATTTATCAGTCCAAAAAGACAAATATTTTAGCGCTCAATTACGTAATCTAATTACCTATTTACTTCCTCTCTCGTATAATCGATTTTATTCTTACATCTTTCAGCGAGGTTAAATCGTACCTTGGGGTGTACCGCGATAAAAATATTGTGAAACTTTTATTTCACGGGATTGCGCATAGGCAGGATTTTCTATTATAGAGCCACTTGAAGACGTGGCCCTTAGTAGAGGATTTAACGTAGAAGTCCCTTTTGCCAGATGTTAAGAAGAATAGCTATAATATATTTATGCATATTGCCACGTATGAGACGAAGAAAGGAAAAAGGGGGGGGGGGGACGATTAACCATTATTAAAAAAAAGTTAGTGAAAGGATAAATTTTCAAAAATAAATTTCTCTGCTACCTGAAAAAAAAATCATCACGAAGTGTATGAGTACTTTGCTTGATACCCTAATAGCCTTTCTACCCTTACATAACCCCTGGATGATAATGTCTAGTGGCGTCGTAACTTTTAAAAAGGAAGATCTTAAGTCGCGTAATGATATTAAAAATTATTATTAAATGCACCCAGTAATAGTCTACCCAGGCCACGTGGATGCGTGATAAAATAAATTTTCAGCGCCCCGAGTGAGATTTTCGACTAATATTTTTCCAATCACTGGCTGTCTTATCTTTCTGGTAACTTCGTTAATTAGCCCTGGCCTCGCAGGCATTTCCCCCAAGTGTTTATTAAGTGCAAAAGGTGGGAATACGTCGTAAGATATAAGATCCGTATAGGTTAGGTGCTAACGAGTTTCGTGTTAACGCTCTTAATTAAATTACACAGCTGATAGTCGTTCTCGAAGAGAAGGGTTAATTGACTTAATAATAAGCCCTATGTTTATTAATATAATTTAATACATATTTATTTCCGTCTTAATCACAACAATAATAATAATTGACATACAAAGAAATTACAAAGTTCAGGTTTACCTTGCGTTACCGTACGTGTCGTTTTAATTCTGTGTATAATCGTGATGTTAAAATTCGTACAAAGCTAAAAACTTTTTATTGCACTCTTTATTACGACGTGCCTACTCGAAAGTCAAGCGCCGACTGCTTTCTTTACGTAAACGACTTGGGAAATGTTTTTTTTTATAGTCTCCTCTTAAGCCAATCACTTTATCTTTTTCTTGCTTCTTTCTTTCACCAACTTCTTAATGCTTCAGCATTTTTCTAACGCCTCTCGCATGTTTACCAACTGCTTCGTTGACTCGCGTCAAATTTTTCGTTGCGTAAAACTCGGCGAAGTGTCGTGTTTCTTTAAAGATGGCAAATCGCGCATCCCTTTGGGAACCAACGATGCCATAAAATTCATTTCGGGAAGAATTTCACGACGAAGCTCAAGACGCGGATGCGAATTCTACGACAGAGGACGGACTACGAGTAATAACTCGTGCGGAATTCAATAGTATCTTGGGACGCAGAGGGAAAGTAAAAACAAGAGGGAGACAAACAATGAGAGAGAGAGAGAGAGAGAGAGAGAGAGAGAGAGAGAGAGAGAGAGAGAGAGAGAGAGAGAGAGAGATGTATGGAAAAAAAAAGAATTCCCTACGGTCATTTACCACGGAAGAAAAATACCGTACTCGAGAAAAAGATTCCACCATGAGTCATTTTGATATGATATTTTCTCCTGAAATACCTCTATGTTTTTCCATACGCGATTTTTCGCGCCTAGACTACATTCTGCGGATGGTTCGTAGACGGTATCGCACAAGGACACCTCATAAACCGATGATAACCTCGTAGACGGGAAATGGATTTTTTGGATGGATATAAATAAAATTTCAGCCAGACGTTGACAGTCCTTTGACATTACAGTTGTGATTTCGCAGACGTTCCATTACTTTGGCGATATTATTTATTATATTTGTAGAAAATGAAAAACTGGATTATCAACTTTTATTGTGTATCAAAAGAACAAGAATAACCGTGTACAGCGAGCATACCTTGTAGGTATAATCATATATCAAATCGTATATACTGCATTATTATAAAGAGTATATTTATGGAATGGAACGCGTTGTAAACAATATATTATGATTATCGATTCTAGATATACCCAGATATATCTATAGCTATGTTACGTCTATGTTACGATTAACAATGGTAGCTTCCAGTGTGTACAATAAGGGTGTCGCCTTCTCTTTACCGTAATATCTGTTCATAATAGAAGGTAGGACGACGTTATTAGCCTCGTAAGCTGGGAATGTTGCCTTGATGTTATATATGTATATACGCCCACCTCTCCTATATCTATACTCGAGCTTATCCTTATACGTATAGTATAGAGCACTGTGCCATATATATATATATATATATATATATATATATATATTGTATATATATATATATAGTAGTTGCTGAATGTAAGGTCGCAAAGTTGTATGTCCAGGGTTGGTTATTAAAGGGGTCGTCATATCCCCCGGAACAATGAAGAAAATACCAAGAGGTCATCCAAGCGAACTTATGAAATATTTTTCGCTCATATTTTGACTCATTGACTTTTTGTTTCACGATACGCAAAGTACATTTTAACCTGTGAAACTACCTTTGGCTTCCTCGGTAAATGCCCGTTAATGTTACAAAGGATAGGGTTAAATCCTCCGTAAATTAACGTCACACCTATGCTCGTTAGAGTGATCCTCTACATTCAGGGTGTGCGAATGAAAAATAGGAAAATACGAAAAACTCGAGACTCGAATAAAATTTAATGTCTAAATTCAAGCTTTTTAAAGGCACAATGGAACATTTTATGATATTCGAAAGATTTCGTTATGGCGTGTATGCTCATGTACCAAAGGTCAGATTACAATTTGGTAAAAACTCTGCGAAATAGTTTTGCTTTCTGACCGAGTTTATTCGCGACACCAACAGGTTGTTGATTTTGTCGCGGCTGTGCTTTATCGCTAAACCACGAGGGCCAGCAGTGTGGAAATTTTAGATTAAGTAATCTTCCTTGGGCTAAATCCTTGGATCTGCTTTTTGCCCTTTTGTCCCTTTACTGATACTTATATGAATACGAGGCTTGCGCTAAGCTTATATATCCAAGAAAAAAGAGAAAGAGAATATTGGCAGTCATAAAAACTCATGCTTCGTGTATAATATATGTATATATAATTCACAGGGGTTGCACTCTGACATACGTCGATGATGTCATCAGCTGACATTTATATGCATATATCAACGTGCAGTGTGTCTCGTTACAAGCTTCATTGTTAACCTGGTTTTATATGGAATTTTTGCATGATGCATTCGGTCATTTAAGTTTTACGATGCACCGCGACAACGGAACGGCTTAACAGTGCGGATGAAGCTTGAAGCTACATCCCTCACTTTTTTTTAATGAAATTTTTTTTAATCACTTCCCTTTTTTTGGGTTAGTCGAAATTCGGTTAGTTTCGAATTCTGTAATTTTTATCCATGAAATTATACTGATTAGAGTAGGGCACGATAATGCGATGGAAATGCATCCAATCTTGAATATTCGGTTGGAACTTTTCCTTCTCTCATGGTGCACATATTTCCTGTATCTGTATCACCTTATATAGGCACTTGATGTCTACCAATGTTTGGGGCTGGATTTTCATCTTAATTTGGGTTAATTGAATGAAAGGTGCTTTAAAGGCTTTATGGGGGCACTTAATGATTAAGGATTTTATTAGAAATTTCTTGAAGTGAATATATGTATATACAGATCAAGATAATGACGTGTCCGAAAATGATGCGAAGAAAATTTTTGGTTCGACGTCGAAGAGTCTTGTGATCCTGACAAATTGTGACAAACGGCTGAGTCAAGTTTTATCGCTGCGGTGAATATATATATGGGTTTGAAAATCTGGATAAATAGACGATTGCGACATTCCGACGCTATCACGTAATCCATTGGGTAAATTCGTACCGTCTACGTTCTGAGCCTTTTGAAAATAGCGATTCGTTCACCTTGTCCACGTGAAACTCAATCTGTCAACAGACAGGTATACTGTAAGATTAATTGCAATACGAGAAACTTTGTATTGTTTCTGCAAAAAATTATTCTGCATCGGATTAATATTTAACAGTGACAAAATTAATTAGTAATTAACACTAGAAGACAGGAGGGTGTCTATAGATTCGAAACATTGCTTGACAGACCTGCCAAACTGCATATTATCCATTAACGTGGTTAACGGTAATAGCTGCAATGGCATAATATCCTGACACCACGAATGCAGTCTTGCAAGATGCATTCAGTACCTATGGATGCACGTATCAAATTGCCTGAACGTATGTGACATGCATTCAGGAGCATCGTTCACCCGATATACAGAAATTGAGTCAGTATTACCAGAGCCGAATGTGAAATTGTGATTAGTAATCAAATTCTATTGTATGAAGATTTTATTCCCTAATAGTATAACCTGATCGGCTATCATATATTCTAGTATAAAAGATCTGATTAATAATCTTCCTATCACAGACGGAGTTCTGTCGCTGGAATAATCTTGGGTCTCTATGTATATAATAATAATAAAAAAAAGCACTATCCAGCCTCATGAAATAGATGAACCCCATAGAATCATCTAGATAAGGTAGATGACCCAAGCTATATCAATCTCCATATTATATATCCATAGATATTTTTTTTCTCAGCAATAACCCTAAGTTGACCCTTATGAAATCCATAGATTCCTTTTGCGCATAATGGAAATTGGCACTGTTATACGATGATGGTGAATACATCCCATAGGAATTTTTACATCAGGGAATTCAAATGTGAAATTGCAATGTAAACCATGAAGCTGAGACCATTTGTCTGATGATATACAACACACGCAAGTCTACGTCACCTAAATCCCATAGATCTTTCAGGAGCAACGGCTCATCTCTCTAGCCGTAGCCAAAGACCTGGAGAGCTTCGCAGACGCATTCTCCGATGGGAATTTAGCATTATTGTGACGTCCCGGCGTCTCCATTTGCTCGCGACGTCGCCGCGTCGTTGTCGCTCGTGACTAGACGTAATATGCAGGACATGGCTATGGTGATAGCATATGCAAAGTTATGTCGCATGAAAAATTTTCTACTGAATAAGTAAGTCTGCCTATCTTAACATAATATTATTTATTTGAGGTTATACGATATTCATTAGTAGATGTACCTTTTTCTCTCTACATATAACGTGTCTGGCATTCATATTGGCAATAATAACAGTTTCTGATACAAGTGGACTATCCCTATGCATTTTTTATTTTTTCCCTTTTTCCAAGGCTTTTCGATTCCTGTATCCTTTTCTTTTATTTAGTCCCCGTAGGAATTCCGCATTTTCTTTTCACACCACTTGTGTCCCCTTAAAGCCGAACATATTCGAAATGTTACGTACTGCAGTAGATTCGTATCATTTATAAAAATATATTTTGTTAGTGTATTTTACATACTTTACAATGCTAATGTCGGCTTTATTTGTCATTTATCATGACACCGTTTCTGGGTCGCTTTAATTCTACAGCGTCCCTGTATAGTCTCGCTGAGGCCTTCAATTTCGCATTAAATTTCAGGAATACGATATTTATGCTCGTCTCTGTTACCCACGAAAAACATTTATTTTGTTCTGATAGTCGTTACCAATTTTGACATCGACCCGTCAAGTCTCTTTGTAATTTCTGTTATTGGCCACCTTCGTCCGTATCGACGTCTAATGATTAATCGAATTATTTTAAAATTCATGTCGCTTCGCTCCCGTCAATCAAGCATCTGCAAAACACTTTGCTCTTTTTCCAATACTTCACGTCACGTCGAGATTTTATACATTATTTTTATCAATGGTAATCAAACTTTGATATCAGTCTATTTGGCGAAGTTGTCTTACGAAAATAGTTGCAATTTTTGTTTTATCACATAAAGTTTTATAATTTTTCAAGTCCTACGGGGGTGAGGGGGGGGGGGGATAAGATCAAATTTTCTTAAAACTTTTTTATGGTATTTTTATTCATATGGTCCCGATTTACAATCTCAATAAGTACGGACAGTGTTAGGATAATGGGTATGTCAGGGGAGCAAATATAGGAAACTTCCTTTCCCGTTATATTTGGGTTATCTACCTTGGGATTTTTCTTTATTCCTGAATCAAATTCGTGTCTCAGTTTTTTTTTATACGTAAATTTTGAAAATTTCATTATATACAACAAGTATATATAGACATACTTTTAAGGAGGGTAGTTCTCAGGACTTTTTGTCTTGAGTATTGGCAGTTATAAGGACACTCGTTGTTTGTCAGGCCGGGCCTGATAACATTTTCATACCTAAGGTATCCTTTCAGGACCATAAAGCGGCACTCACACTGTATTTTCCAAAAATTTTTTCATACTAGACAGTCGGAATTGTGATGGGCTAAGAAATAGTTTTCTTAGGTTAGATTAGGTTAAAACTCGAATGTCACATATCTCAAGGTTTAGTTTTTTTAGAAAAAAAAAAAAAAAAACACGTCGGCCTACCGTTGTGAGTGACACATATCCTCATAACTATCCTTTGACAAGTTTATATAAGTGTATATATATGTATAGACATATACATATACATTGTGGACCTACCCTTAGAATTTCAAGTTGAACGTTGTAATATTAATCTTAACTTTTTCCCTGAATTAATATTTCCGTTTAATTCCATTATCATGCTATATAAGTTAAAAACACAATATACATATTTACTATCCCCTTTAATAACTTTATCGCCGTAATTTTTTTAAAAAAATTCCGTAGTGATTACAGTACATATCCAAGCAATGGTAAAGATACTTTATCAAATTACAATTATAACATCTAGACCTTAAACCGTGAAAACAAAATGTCTCTAATGACTACTATTCTTTCATATTCAGCAATACTATTCTTTGATTGGCAACGTTTTAGAAACTCATGTCCAATTCCTATTTGATTCGTATTGTCTTAACAGAAACAATATAAAATATCACCCTTGTGTAATCTCGGACGATTCGAGAGTCTGGTCGTTTCAGAGAATTCGATTCGTTCGCTAGAAACCATGAAAAATTCCACCCATGTTCAGTTCCATAAACCGAAACACTTCCGCCCCCTCCCCTTTGCTCGAATTTTTTTCTTCGATTTTCTGCTTTATCAGCATTTAATTTTGTTCCTAAATAAATACCGGAAATTACTGAAAATTGCGGAAAAACTTTTTGTAATCAATACTTGAAAATCCATCATCAAATATTTTGTATCGGTGATTTCAATAACATGTATTAAAATTTAGATTCGATCCTTAACCGGTCATTTGGTGTCTTAGAGATTACGCAATATGTAAATCGTGCGTGTAATATAAAAGTCTCCCATGCCCGGTTAAGGGTTAACCTCCAATTGGAGATTACCCCTTCTGATAGTAATTATTGAAAACTTTGTAACCACTGCGGTAAGTAGCCTTAACGGTTAAATTTACCCCAATTCAATTACTCTTTTTGAGTGACGCGTATTAATTGTCCTAAAATACAATTAAAAGTAAAACTGTCAAATAACCTTCCCACTTTCGGGATGGCTTTTGGATAATGAATTGATTAATTGAAATTCATTCGTTAAATGTAATTCAATGAATTGCTTGGATACCTCCTAGTTTCATCTGATTGTATCATCGATAAATATATTTTTGAAATTGAATATTTTTGTAATTGGATTGTAATGTGGAATGTAATAAAACGTCAAAGGTACATCAATTTTTAAAGGGAAGGGGAACTTTTCTACGACTTCGCCAATTTTTAACTTTAAGCTTTGATAATACATATGTTAAAGTGATAATGTAGGACAAACATTAATACCGAAGTAGAGCCAAAAACTTGGCTTCTCCGTATTGTAAGATAAAAGATTCTGTTCGTTGAAAGAAAAAAAAAAAGCGATAAACTTTTAAAAATAAATACTCAGGTATTTTCCAAGATATGTGAAATCTCGTAGTGTAGTTTCCCACCAGAATGCTAGTTCTCATTGAATTTGATGAATTCACAGAAAATCACTGGAGCATCAAGTCATGCTATGATTAATTACTAACAGTGAATAGCATACTGATGAGTTCTGATTACACCTGGCTGCGGAATAACACGTCAGGGTTAAAAGAAAAAAAAAAGTACTTAATGAAGTAAAACATTTTTGTTTTCCACGATCCTATTAAAATACACCTATTGGTCAGGTACGCACATATAATTAATATTTTTTATATATTTCACTCTTAAAATAGGAGTTCCAATGTATAGTGACTGTTTATCAAAAGTAATTAACAGGCATGATGAATTTCATCGGATAGCCAGTATAAAAGTTCTAAATTCATACACATATTGAACATTGGAAATCATGATAAAAAAATATTTGAAATATTACCATAGAAAATTGGACGCGATATAAAGTTATAGGATCACGTATCACTTAGATTTTTCGGACTATCATTGAAAATTCAAAGTTACCTTTTTTTTTCAATATGAATAGCCAGTATTTATATCTGTGATATTCCACTTTGCCATTGCCATATAACACTGTGTGGGCAAAATATTCTCCTTCGAGAAATGGATACGAAAAATAGGTCCCCTCGGATATTTATGCCTTGTCACGTTTCTCTTTTGAAAATGTCGAGCCGGTGAAATGAAATTTATAGGGCTGGGAAGGTAAGACGAACGAAGCAGTCATACTTACGTAAAATTGACATTTTGGAGTCATCGATGATCGTTAGTAAGCGATACTCGAGTTTCATCGTATTTCTGAAGGGGATTCGTATTCGATAGCGAATAAGGGGTAGTTTGCAAGATAAAGTTCGAGACAGTTGATCGCACATGACGAATAAGAGACTGGATGGGTTTTTTCATACGTATTTCTGTAAAGGTTATCCCCGGGTGATAGAGGAAAATCGTGAGATACGAGAAGGCAAAATAAAACCTGCCAATATAACTTGGTATCATAAAGCGAAATTTACTGCCGACACGGTAGTCAATCGGACGATTCTCTGCGTAGAAAATGTTCTTCTATCTTCCGAATATTTTTTTTTCACTTTTTTCTTCGCTCGGGAGACCTTTGTCGAGACTAGTCGGTTACGGGATCTAGGATGCAATAGGAATGACGGTTTATGTTAAACTGAATGACGGGAATCGTCACTGTAAATATTTTATACGGCACCCATATACGATTTATCATCTGATCTACGGATCAGGGGAAAATATAGTCCGATGTCGAATAAGAAGGTAAAGTAAGAAATATCTAGGAATTATGGGAATTGAGTCAATAGCGCGATTAGTAGAAGCACGTTTTATGCTGCGATAGACATTTATATATATCATGTAGATTACGTTGAAATTTAATATTAAAACAAAAGTCAATGTAAATCCCGTAAAAGCACCTTAATGAGTTCTGTAATATAAAAAAAGAAATATGAAATCCCTCATGTTTACGGGTTTGGCTATTCTAGTTTTAATATCGTGCTTAATCACTTTTTGATCTTTCATAATTAATAGGTACTGACGAAGTTGAGGCTTCTTCGAAATGTCACTCAAATTTGAATATTTAATTAATTTTCCAATGGTACTTCATCGAGCTACCTTTCATCAATATGGCTGCGTTCTATTTTCCAAATTTTACGAAGATAACTTTTTTTTACTTTCTTTTATATTTTTTTATTTTTTTTTTTACATGCTCGAATGGGTTTTTACTGTAAGGATAACATGCGAAAAATATGTCATGGACCATGTAACAGTTAACGTTAACGGCCGTGTCGTTATCTTGTTTACGTAAAGCATCGTCATTTTGCGTTACAGTAGCGCCTTCTATTTATGTCATAATTGTTAGCACGTGCATGATAAAGTGCCAGGACATGGACGTTATCTTTTAAAAAATTCACTGTAAATGCCTAACTCAACCCCATTCATGTAAAACGTGAAATTTTTTAAAATTTTAAATAAAGAAAATTAAAACTTACGCCCTCATAACGTATTAAATAAATATATATTTTAGAATCAACGAAGAGCACGTATAAATTTTCAGTAATTTAAATGAGCTGAACGTGGTGATGCGTGAAAAATATTTTGAAGAAACTGCTGGGAATTTACAGTGAAAAGTTGCTGTTGCACTTAGCGCACGTTAGTAATGTTTTATGTTTTTTTTTTGCTTAGCTTCGGGTGTAGCTTTTTTTGTTGTAATTGCTACGGTTTCCGGAGCTCATGCACTTTCTTGCATTTCCGCAATAAACACGGCCAGACGCTGCAGGGCTGCTGCATCGGTGGCTGACGAACGTGAGATGGTCTAGCTATATCGAAACTAGGTAAAAAGTAACGAGAACACGGAAAATACCAGATGAAATAAGAACGTTCCATCCGGTAATTTTTCTCACGCTAGACAAATGACAGTTACTGGGGATTTGTATGTATAAATATTGCATAAGTATCTGTCTCACTTGTTTCCGCTCGAAATCGGTAATCAATCTTTGTTCTGCCGATAAGAACATTAAATTTAACTTTTGAATCCTGGTATCAGGGCAGCAGCCAAATTTTCTCGTCAAATTGTCATACGTATACAAACGAGATATCTGACTGATAATAAAGTCACTTGAGATAATTAATTTTCGATATTTCTCTCGCTAATTAAATTCTTACAGGAATTTTTGAAGGGTACTGAAAATTGTATCAACAGAACTAGCACGTATTGACCAATTAAAGGATAGTACAAAATAAATCTTGACACGTGACAAAAAAAAAGTCTGAATATCAACGTCAGAACTGATATTGAGAAAGTATGAAAAGAGAAAATCAAAAACACATTACGTTGAGTCCTTAAGAGAACCTACTGGATGAAGGGGATTTTGATATTACATCAAAAATATATTATATTGTGGGTTGGTTATATCTCTTAGCAGGTAGGTTGCGCGTAACTCATTACCATTTAAATCAAGGCTAGGGAAATATATATATATATATTATGTATAAGAAGCGAAACAAGTTTAGGTTAAGGAAGACTCAAAGGAATTTTGATGTTGCTTTGTAAAGTAAACTTTAACTCTCGTTTAGTGTGTCGTTGTACTAAATCGCTTTTTTTATCAGTTGGTTGATTTTTAAAGAAATTTTCAGTGAACTTCGTCACGAGAAAATAAAATGAAATTGGACACGGGTTTTCGTGACTGTGTACTAAGCAGGTGATGTCTAGCATTTAAATAGGTAGGGTAGTGGAATAAAAAATGCAAAAGTGGCACAAGGGATAGACAGAGGGTGGGAAAAAAAAATTTTTCTCATCACTCAACAGGATATTGATCTTTACGATAATACACGGGAAGGACCCACGTTTTCTGCCCGTATGTATACATCGAAGGGATGGATTTTTTTTTCTCGCGACGATACCACGGTTAAGTGTGCCCTCGGGAAAGGGTGAAAATTGCTGGAAGAGGTTTATAGAAAAGGTCAAATAGTAGTTATTGAGACCTCCTATAAAAATCGCTATATCCTGCTGACTGAAAAACTATTATTTATTCACACAGAGGTATGAATTTTGATAGGAGCGTTGTAATGGAAAATTGTCGACGATTCTTAAAACGAATGACGCGATTTTCTGTAAAATAATTCGTATCCGTGAATGTCAATCATCTTTGATATCTTAAAGCTATACTTCGTAACCGTAAATCGATGTAGCTTGAAATTGAAAATTTCCAGGATACAATTGAACATTTATTAAGATTATATGAATTCTTTGTATTCGTATTCGAACCTCGTTCTATACGACCTAATGAAGTGAAACGTGATAAAAATTTATTAAATTTACTGAAGATTCAATGTCCATCTCAAATAGCTCCACGATACGTCGAATACCAAATTATTTTCCACGCACCTTTGTAAATGTTCTTTGAGTATTTTTGTCTTCGCAGACTTTAGCCATTACACGTTAAATCTATTCATTCTGATGGCAAAAGCTCTCGCCCTAAAATGCCTCAATAAAAGACTTTATCTTACTAGGATATTCGTGCGGTCTGATTTTATATTCGCAGTTCGATTTTACGAGGGTAGCACGAAACGAACATTGTCTTACGTTCGCGAGAGGACTTGCTTATGTTTCTTTCTCACGTTCTTCACAAAATTTAAATTCTCCACATACATTCTTTTTTACTTCATATTAAATTGTCATTCACGCTACTAAACGCATCCACCTTCGTTACAGTAACAACGCATTGTAGAATAACGTAAATTTTCACACGCATATTTAAAACTTTTTTTTTATTTATAAACATAACACTCGATTGACGCCACACACCATTTGTACACTGGGCGTCCACGATTGAGAGTGAAAACTATAGTCAAGCACCAATCGCCCATCATCCCCACTAAAGGGCATCGACAAACCTAAATATACCACAAGTATCACATTTATCATATACTGTATACATAATATACTTAAAATTATTAATATTCAAATGTCACGAATCAAATACTCCAGCCTCTTCTATGATCCTCGTGATTCTCAAAACAGTGTTTGTAACACGTAACAATGTTTACAACGTACACATAACGTTTTTTTTATATCCCTAATAATACTTATTTTGCACAGGATATATCATCAGTGGCTTTTACTCGCGACTATCTACACGTATTCACCATATAGTACAGCTGTTAGTGCAGATGAATAAAGATTTGGTTATGAGAGAAGATTCTATAAAATATTTTATGAACTTTGTGAAGTAGTGGAAACACGGTTGGTATAGGGAGTGGCAAGAAGAAATAGTTCTGAAACTCAAGGATATATATGTATTAACACTAAACGTACCATCGAACGGTGATTTGACTGTTTTAAAGTCAAAAATACGTTTATAAAAAATTGTCAGTAGGTTTAGTGTTAATATCACGTAAAGCGAGGATCAGCCTCTGTGAAAAATACTGTTCGCTTTTGTTGCGCGATGCAAGTCGATGAGATGTCAGGGAATAAGATCGATTAACGATTTTCAAGCGAAAGCGCTTGACTAGGGTATCGGAGATTAAGATTTCTTTCGCAAGGGTAGAAGATACAAGACTCTATAAGACGCTTTCAGCAGTCTCTAATATATATATATATATATTTTCATATACTATATATCTACATACATATGTATAAGCTTAACGTTGTTTGGTTTTGATATTCTAGTGGAGGCTTACGGATATTTAGAAGCAACTTGAAAGAAGCCTTTGTTCAATGAAAATTTATGACGTGATTGCATATTGTTGATAAGGATACCAGGGGTAGGTTCATTATTTGTCGAATAAAGGATTAAAAAGTTATCTAATATTTTAAAATTACTCAGGTAACCGCAATCTCTTAAATTAACTGCATGCCGTGGAGGTGTGCATTAGGCGGCAAATTTAAATGCATTGAACGACCATGGGGATGAAAAATTAACTCTGATGTGAATCTTATGCTTAAGGGACGGGGAAAAGACAGAGAAATTTTATTAGCATTTATGATACAGGGGAGGGATGGTGCGTATTGATTTTATATATTATGTATTGAATAATGAAAATTTTTTTCGCACGTTTTATTAATTTGTATACATACAAGGGAAGGACACAGGTGGATAATTCAAACGGTTGTAGGGGAGAATTTGTATTTGGTATTTTGTATTTCTAGTGACTTGCATAGGGTGGGAAAACGAAAGGTCTGAGACAGATTAAAGTATTATTGCTACTGTCAAGGAATTCTTTGCTTTATTGATTCTCTCCAAGAGTCGTAGTGCCTTTGTTGCGGTTGGTTCAGAAAAAAATGGCACAGGAACTTGTGACTGTGCAAAGAAAGTTGAGAGGTTTTTCTATTTTTTTTCTCACTCTCGGAGATTGCAAAAGGCTCCGTAAAATTTAATACGCGCATTTCTTCTCATTCGTTTAGAGAGAAATACAGCGGAATAGTGGAGAGACAAGGTTACATTTACACTATATGTATATGTATAGTGTAGTGTGCCAGTGAATTGCTATTACCAACCTGATATTAAATTTTGCACATACATCTCACTAATAGAGTATGAGCCAATTTTCGTTTTAAAAGAATAGAAAACGGTAATTGCGAATTGTTACACAAATATCTGTGCTGCCAAGAAATTCGTAAAAGCAAAATTTTATGAATCAAAAAATTCAATTATTTTATATAAATTTCAATGTTTTTCTAGAATATCGACAAGTGTCTCAGTTTAATGAAATGCAGTTGCAATAAGCAGCATCTCTTGCAGTGACACAATAATTTGCCGTATAAAAATGTTGATACAATTTTAACATAGATATGAATATGATTTCCCCAAAATTTTCCGCATCGAAATCTCGTGCCTATTTTTACATAAATTATTCAGAAATTCTGTCCTATATACTTTCTTGGATAAATTGGACCCGCGTATCATATTGGGAAAAGCTTTGTTTTTTTGAAACGCCGAGAGGATGAAATTCAATAACAGCCATGTCACCATCAAAAGAAATTTTTGACGAGGAAAATGAAAAAAAGGTTTTCCACCTCTTTTTTTTTATTATTGGATCAATATGAAAGAAGCACGATGCCTCAATTCACTGTCCCCATTAGATTCTACGTGTCGACCATTAGTTCTCAGTTCATTACCTGTCAAGAGAAAATGGTTATTCAACTTTGAAATATTTCCACTAAATATCTAAGTCGGACGATCCAAGAGAAATGAACTTTTCCGTTATAAATTGATTTGGCCAATCCTACAACAAGGCGCCAACTTCATATGATATATATATATATATATATATACTCTCATTATATACCATATATCAGTAGGTAATCTGAATACGATTACTGTTACACTTTTGAATAATGCAATCCGTTATCTACCCTTCACAAGTTTTCGGAATTCTGATAAACATCGACTTTTCTTATTCGTTTAGACATTTGAAGCCGTTGAAAGCTCTTTTGCATCGTTTATAGCTTTTCGCGATGCACTCTTAGAAATGCATCGTGCAGTTTCCTACTCCGGAAAACCAGAAACTCCCCAATGCATACTGTCATTGTTAGAGACTCGGAAATTGATTAAGTTTACACTACGGTCAACATTAGAGCTTTGAGCATGCATATGCATACAAGTGCACTGTCCAAATTACTGATAACGACATTGCATTACGTAAAGAGTCAAACGTCTATGAAA
The DNA here is from genome assembly GCA_031762395.1 of Calameuta pygmaea. Taxonomy (NCBI): domain Eukaryota; kingdom Metazoa; phylum Arthropoda; class Insecta; order Hymenoptera; family Cephidae; genus Calameuta; species Calameuta pygmaea. The sequence goes on along the minus strand of JASANN010000004.1, from coordinate 776,324 downwards.
TTTTCCAGATAAAAACCAAACCGGTTCTTAAAGCTGAACTATGCAAGGCTGTAAGAAATTCTCAACGGCTTTCGTTTTTATTGACCTAAGATATTCTGGAGAGAGCTTTTAATTAATCTAGGATTGTCTTCTCCATTAAGCTGACTGCTCAGAAAGTTTGCAATTTATGCAAGATTTATTACGCGTCGTATTAGTGTATATGGAATGCAGCCCAGGCACCTGGGTCTAATGAATAATAAGCATCTTCTGCGAAGAATATAGCCATTCCCATAGAGACGGCTTCAACGATTTAGTACCCAGACCTCGAAGTAGTTTAGTATAACAAAAAAAAATCTGACGAGACAATACATAAGTAATCGAAGTTCGATAAGCATGATTCAAATGAAGAATCGTTCTGCGAAATAATTAATAATAGTCAGAATGAGATTGTTTCGTATGAAAGATGATTTAGAAATTGAGTTTATTATTATAACCGTTCGATATTCTTATGTGAAATATTTTTTCCTCTGTTTGCCAAATCGATTAAGACCGAAGCTCATCGTGAGACAATTCATTCATCGCGCCGTTTCTCATCAGCAATATCCTTCGGCAAATAAAAAATAACGGCTGGAAGCCGTTGCGAATCTAGACGATTAAAAATTTCTGCTTTTCATTCCAACTGTTATTTCTGTCTATCCTGCTATACGTACCGGCCACGTTATTCCCTTGACGGGCATTGCAACCATAGCACGTATTATTTGTCTACAGGGTCCTACCTTTGGATCAAATCTCAAGGGAGCCTCTTACTCAGTGTGAAGGTATGCTTGAGCCATGGTACTATCAATGACGTGTATTTGGTTAGAGACGGAATCCCTTAATAAAAAATTGTGTAGGTTGCAACGTTCCTATCCTATTTTCTATCCCATGTTTTTATCTAATAATGGAATGACGTTTTGTATTGTACATAGATATATTATGATCTTGCCGGTCTGTCATTATCGGACAGTCGAGGGAGCCAAATGAAGTAAACTACAGAATGGAAACAAATGGAATGAAAATCCCTTTTCTCCGTTTGCTAAGCAGCTTCAAGTTTCATGTAAAACAGGTGTCTTTAGTTATGTTCATTTGCGTGTCCTTACTATACAACTCGGTCTATGTATTATACAAAAGTTAAGAAATTTCCTCCACGTGTATCATGAGTTTCCATAACATCGTACTTTCATAATGTAATTACATAGGATAGTAAGTATAAGAATTTCTTAAATTCTAATTCACTTTGGCAAGTTAACTGTCAACAAGATTTTCATGGGTTTCCTTGTTGCTCTCCAAGATAATACGATATAATGTATACAGCAAATACTTATAAGGTATTACAAATGAATAAGAAAAATTTTTCAAAATTATGGACAGCCTTTTTCTTCTCAATTTTCTCTTTTAGTATATGTAAAAAATTATTTAGTAAGTCATTGAAGAGTCATTTTCATTCTGTACTTAAATTTCGCTGCTTAAGGATCTTTACTTTATATTTTCGAATGGTATAAAATCTCTGCAGTCGTATACACGTTCAATGTTCTGCTTCATCTTAATTTCCTCGTACGTACATCTCGAGTAATTGGCTATTAATTCTAGATCCATATACAGGATACTTAAACGTACCTATATATGCCATTATGATATTAAGGTGAGTTAGGTAATAAACCGAACCATCCATGTTACTCTCCGATCTTTTATTATACGCAGATTTATCTGAGATTCCTGAGTTTAAATTACGCAATAAAAAACGTGACGATGACACATTGCAAATTATGTGAAATGCATTCGTTGGGAATAAGAACGAATAAAATATTCGCATTTTGTGAATTAATTTGCTTGATTTTATCAAGATTTCTTTCTCTTTTAAGCAATTACTCGACTAGGAAATTTTTAGGTTAAAAAAATTTCGTTCGCAATTCCGCGAGTAATTCCTCTCGCTTTTAATTGGCCATCGAGACTATATCCTCTCCTTTATCTTTCTCGTAATAAACGTTTGGTCTCTTCCTCACGTTTTGCCTCTTCAAAATTTTATTCCCCAGTACCTGCCTCCTGTTCAAAAGTTCTTAGGGAATTTCATGCAGCCATGAAAACTTTCTTACGGTTACTGTTACATAAATTCTCCATTTGTCTACTTTTGATTTTATTCGACGATATAACTTCTCCGAGAAGTGCACTTGTTTTCAGTCTGAGTCTGAGTCGAATTCGTGCCTGAATAAATACGACAGAAATACAACGTACAGCAGATCATTAATTGAACGTACATAGCTAATGACTTTCGATAATTTCTTTAAAAAGTGTGGCACCCGAGATAGAACAATTATTTTTCCTTGCTCAGCTAAGAAGTCGAAAATAATCAAAAAATTAATTGCCTCAATACAAGTACAGTATAATTGTTTTCAACAAAAGTGTACTAAATTTATTGCATTACTGATTCGACATTTAGCAGGTTTCTAGCCTCGAATAAATTCAGTGGGAAACTAATAGATATCGGCAAGGCAGCCAGATTGCAAGGTACATGTATAGAATGGGACGGATATTTATGTACATCCATTCTGTACATATATACCCGAGTGGATTTCCAATAGAGCTTAATCTTAAGATAAAATTCTGTTGATACGAGACTGCTAGAGAATTTGAAGCTATTTTGTCCATATATACTTTTCCTCTATCGCTCAACTTTCGCAAAACTTATTCGTCTCATTTTAGTGATTTTCAATTAAAAGTACATTGCTATTATCATTATCGTTATCCCTTTCCCCCAAACTTTTCTCAAAGCTTATCTCGTTCCAATCCTAATCTTAAAAGATCAAGTCATTTCAGCAAAGACATTAGAAATTGAAGCTTTTCGAAAATTTCAACCACTCGAATTCACATCCCAGCAACGTTGCCACACGTTACGCAATATACCAGAGATACCATTCATCATTATCAAAGTCATGGTTGACCTGGTTGACCATACCAGACATAGTTGACCATCGCTACAATTATCCTTACCGACGAATGCATAAATAGTTTAGCTAGGTTTCTTTGTCTTTAGCAAAAACAAAACTGCTATTTCGCTTCCACAGAAGAAATCTTGTGTTCGTATTTGTTTTAGAGGAAAAGCTATTGCAAGACTATAGACTTTTCGATACAACACGCTCCTTTTTTCTTATCCTTTTCTTAGTTCTCTTTTTCCCGACAGGCATCATGTCCACGTAGTGAGAGAAGAACAAAAGAGTCAACAACGATATAATTCACGAAGAAGAACAAAAAAAAACAAAGGACACTCGACCTAAGGGATTAGCCACGTGGATGGAGTCATGGAAATCCGTCTGCTGGTTCCCATTCAGTGTAATACAAAGAGACGTGCGTATCTTGTTCTTTGTCAGTAATAAATTGCGTGATACGTAGTCAAAGTCATGATATAAGTTTATGAGAGGATTTTCAGCCGTGCCCCCCATTTTCGTCCTTAAGATCAGCGAGTTTATAAAGTTCAACATGTTTGAACAATCACGCACTCACGCGTCTACCTTCCCGCGGTATGTTTGAATAATTTTAATTCCACGCCCGACGCTTAGAATTGTTTAACTTGTGAGGTTCATATCTTAGGGTAAGTTTTACTTGACAAAGCTTAACAATACCGCTTTGAAAATGCCACAACGCGAGCTACAAGAATATGCTATAAAAATTAGGGGATCCGATTTTAAAAAACCAAAATGATCTTATCGCGACCTTAGCATCGTCATTCAATCACATCACTTCCTCCTCCCCCTAATTTAAACAAATTTTGCCCTAATCTTTTTTTTCGACAATGCATTGTTTTAGAGATATTTAGTTGGGAAATTTTGAAATGAACACATGGTATTCATATACATATATACAGGTATAGGAATGACAAAGTCTACAAAGGAACTAGTAGTAATGGACTTAGCTCGTTTTACGTTACTACGTAAATCCACTTTACACACGTGTATAACGTGCACTATTATTTTGTCTTTTATTCTGGTTGCAACAAGACAAAACAAGAAACGAACGATTCTCAAGGAATATGCAAGTGTACGATTCCGTCGTTAAGTTCGCAACGAAGAAGCTGGCAATGAAAAAGACAGACTTTAACTAAGACTTTCTTGCCTGAGAGAAGTCAGGCTGAAATTTATGAGGTCATAAAACTCGAAACGGGACTCCACACTAAGCAATGGACGTCGGTACCATGGAACTGGACTGTCCTGGCTAGCCAACTAATTTCAAAGATGTACGGCTAATTCGTCCGTGTGCAACTTTTTGAAGTCGGTTGTTGAGATTGATGTGTAATATTTTTTTATCTTTAGGAAAGATACCCTTGGATATATAGGTATATATATATAGCAACTTATGTATAGTACATGATTTTAGATAAGTTGTATATTTTTATTTAGAAACCATTAAAGTGCATAAATCATCTTCCATAGGGTCGTATGCATGTTATCTAAGTTGAGTATGTTTTGCTGTTCACATATGCGCATGCAGATGATTACGGTGTTTTTTTTTATGTGTTTACCGGCATCTATAACGAACTTGGTGATTTTCAATTATGGCGTACCTTAGAAATGTCTACTGAGTTAGCTGCATATCTCGGCGAAGGGGAGTGGTAGGGGCGAAGGTGATAATACGACCTTTAACCTGTAACTTTTTTTCTACTTTTACTGCATATGGATTTTCGCTTAGAGTTTTACGAAGTGAATTCTCAAAAGTTTCATGCACGCCCGAAACCACATATTGAGGTTTTACATTGCAGGAGGTTGACTGTATGGTAGGACAAAGGTGTAGGATCCTTTGATTTTCTCTCTCTGACTCGTATAACGGGATGCAACAATCTGTGGGATATATGGGAAAAACCTTTTAGTAATATTGCCAGTGGTAGGTGGTTTTCACAAGACGATGGCGTCCGCCAGACGTGTTCCATATAAAGCTAACGAAGAAAGCAGTATCGTGAGAAATGCTTTCTACGTTCTCTCGGAAATGTCTTCAATCTCTTGGGAAACAAAGGAAAATGTCTTTGTCAGATTTTAAACATATTAACGGATTTTTGTAAACGCTAAGAAAATATATAGATATAATACGCTCGTGTTATTTCCGATTATGAATTCAGTATTATTGAGCAAAATTTTACTGTAATTTAATGTCATTATAAAAGTTTACATTAAGACATTATTTTTGCAACTTTACACAGTAATCTCATATATTTTTATAAGACGAGACTAACGTTGATTAAGAGGGACTGATCAATCACTTAATCGAATTATTGCTTTGGGATTTATGCTAGTTATTTACACAGGTACATCAGCGTACAAGTAAAGGCTGATTAAAGAAAATGTACGGTCATAGGATTCAACCCTGTAAATACTTTACGTGGGAATTCTTTGATCTGACGACACACCGTCAGGTTAAGGGGGTAGTCTGGAGGCATAAATTTTGGGCGTTTTGTTGAGCTCGGTAAAAAAATATTTGTACTATTCATTTTTTGACAAGATGTTTATTTATATTTTAAGAATATACAAAAAAAGTTTCGAAGACAAAAAATCAAAAGTAAAAACGTTATAAGCTGGTAAAGTTGGGGGTAAAAAAGGAGTGGTGGGAGTGTTCTGGTTACCACGATTGCAAGCAAAATATACATTTTCAGTATATACATAATGTATTCATACAAAAAATAGTCAGGTAGTCGCGCATATTCTTAAAGATCTCAACTTTAAAAATATAAAAAAAAAATTGATTTTTTCCAAATTCTAGACCAGATCACCTCTTCAAAGGTCAGAGACGCTGTTGAATAATGTACGAGAATGTCAGATGTAAGTATATGTATATCGAGAAAAAATTCACCTCCTGAGATCTGATCGTAATCGGCAACATGAAATAACTTACGGACAAGTTTCCATGAACAAAAAAGAATTTTATTAGAACTGTTCAAAATTTTTGGAAAAAAAAAAGAAAGGAAACAGTATCTCGCAGTTTGCGCATGCACTTATGCTGGCAAAACCCATTGTTAATACACAAGGAACTTATATACATATACTAGTTTTTTACACAGGTCGATATGGTTTCGAATGTTCGTTGAAGAATTGTATAGAATTGTACAAATACCGCTGAACATAACAGAATCCATTTCACTGTAACTTTTAGCACGGTGTTCAATATATCAGGTTTCTCTGTGCATTCAAGTTTCCAAGTCTAAGGAATGATTACCCACTGGTACGTTTGCACTATAAAGTTTTCCCTGCAACCTGATACGCGCTGTAATACAAGCGTATAGAGGGTGCTCTACCTGTTATCAATATTTCCATTTCGATTTTGCACGATGAATACAATGTGCGTTGTATTTATTGTTATGGGCCGTACCGGTTTATACGCTGTCAATACATTATCAGCACCAAGCGTGAATGCGGAATGGACAGATATCATTGGTGAAGGGCACCATTGTTTTGACCTGTGTGGTATACTGTGCCTGTTTAACGCAGTGCCAGGAATGGTTGGGTCCTTTGTTGTCGACCGTCGCCAGTATCGATTCAGTTCGCGCGCTTTTTCAGGCCTACCGGCTGACGCTTAATGCCTGAATTGCGTCGTGAGTGTGATTAATGAAACGGAAGATATTAATTATTTTTCCCATGGAATTAGTCCAAGTGAGGACAGCGTTGTGAGTTCGCGAACTTTCAACACTGTGAGAATAGCCATATTGGATGCAATATGAATACTAAAATATTTGACATGATAGAAATACAGTCCTGGAGAAGATGGTGAGTGCGCACAATCGATATTGCTAATTATCGATATTGCTGATATAATGTATATTGATAATTTTGTATCCAATGCGAGACTAAGAGTATGAAGTAGCTCGTGGCGAGTCTCATGTGTGGGGCTGTACATATATCTGTCATGGAAATTCGATAGTAATGGAGCAACTTGAAAGTGGTAAGAAGACTTAGTGCAGTTCGCATTAGTGAAGAAACCACTTAGGGAACTAGAAGTCTCAACTTTATCGTCGGATTGAGAATCGAATGTAATTTCAACATGGAAAAGCTTTCTGCTTCTTTCAATGTAAATTGGCAACAAGCGGTGAAGTACAAAGCCAGGATTCGCGAATACTTTGTCATTATGTTGAATAGGGAGTGAAGACTTGGCGTTTCTTCCTGGTAGCTTTTTTGCAATGGGAACTTCAAAGTCTCGTACTTCTTTCTGGTACGGCTTTGATATTCTTATTTCGCTTGGAACTTGTACTGGTTTCCTTTTGATTGTGTAAACGATTTGAAATATCAGTCAAGGGCGTAGATATTAGTTTTGCTTTGATCGATGCTCATTAACGTTATGTGTGTATTTCAGTTTTCCGCGCTACAACCATCGGTGGGAATTCTCAACATTGAAAGATTATTAAGCCCGTTTTCCTCGTGTTTGCTCTTCAATTATCTTGTTTTGTTACTCAAATACTCGGAATGAAATATCATGTTTACGGTGGATCTAAAGCCCGTGGTGTCCTGTTAAAATAGCAATATTTTTAATGTACGGTTTTTGAGCCATAAGTTGCTTTTGATATTAACCCATGCGTCCGAGATATCGGCCGAAAAAAATTGTAAAGGGAAATTACAATTTTTTTTACACAGCAACCAGAGTTTTTTTCAGACTCGGCAAAATTCGAATAATCAGTACTTTGTCAAATCAGTGAGTTAGCTCTTAAACGAGATCGCTATATTTGTATTTTCAAAACTCTTACATATTGCTATTATTTCACAGTTATGAGGAATTATAATTATTATTCCAGTGATATTGAGAATCTTATTCTTTTATAGGAAGGACGAGAAAATTGAAAAAATTGTGTATCTTAAATCATGTGAAGTTCATTAAGTAAGACGGAATGAGAAACAATATTAGATTTTTCGAAAAAAAAATTTATTCTCTTCTACCAATACCGACACGATCATAAAGTTTCTTTCTTCATATCGGTAGTAAATTTCATTTCAGACACTTTTCCCCAAAGCGCATTTACGCTCACGCAGTTGGTAGACGCGAGATCGTAAAGCGAACAAGTACAAAAACTCAATAAAAAAAAAAATATATAGCATTCAGCGCTCAATTTTACAGAATCGTAATATAGCGTTTAATAATAGAATTATTGATCTTGATTCACTACAAATATATTCCTTAAAATGAATAACATGACAATTTTTTTTTTAATTATCAATAACCAAATTTACATCTCATCGATACATTTACGACGTCCGACGTTTTTGGGTCGAGTAATTTTGATTTAAATTTGGTAAATAGGGAAATCTCAATGTTCCTGCAGGCTGGGATTCAGCAGTGACAATCCCAATTTATCACAGACCATCCACTCTTCTCTAAATAAAAAACAAGGGGTAAGTATAAGTAGCATAGTATGGTGGGAGGAAGGTCCTTATCATTCACGATGTCCAGCATCCCTTTCATCTCCATTCGTAGTATCTCTCTTCACGAGCAATATCCCTTGGACAATAACCGTTCCGGATTATTAATACTTTCAAGCTGCCTTAAGGTACGAAGCACTTCAGTGGATATCCACCCTTAAGGTACTGGTTCAGAGTTTAACCTGGTCTTGATACCTTGAATTTATCTGCTGAAGCATCCCCTGTGTGACCCTCGTGTTCAACTCACCTATGATGAATTTTGCCTTATCGGCTTGGGGCGGGAATTAATTTTCTACCCCCGTAACCCTTGAGAAGTACCTTCAGACTAGACATTACTACCCCCACCCAAGTCCATTATCTGCACTTTGACATCAATGCAACATGTGAAAATATTTTATTGTACTTTTTCGCATTAATTATACCTCCAGGTATCTCGTTTTTGTCAATTATAAATTAGTCAAAGGAATCTGCATTAAATTGATATGTGGTACATTGATTAAACCAAGGCGGAGGGTGTGAAGATTGATATAGGATAATAGGATATAGTGGTTACCCGAGCCGTATCAAGTTGTACGAGTTATGAATTATGATCGTATAATCTAATTTACCGTTTCACTTTTTGTCAGGATTTCGGCTAATTAGCGTTGCAAATAAATCGGGACAGGAACGAGGAAAGGTTAATGCGTATTAAGAATTTAGCTAGGAGAAATTTTTCATTGTCCTACAAGTGTGTGTAATCGCAGGTAATTTTTGACGCGCACTTGAAATTTTGCCTACAGGTACTTTTAGGTATAGGGGGTTAAAAGGAGGAGAAGGTTGGAGCATTTAATTCGTTTCATTCATCACACGTGTACGTATTCTCGGTACTTATGCAAAATAATAAATTGCCAAATATATTCGGCACTTTATCCGACATATTTGTTGTTTATTTAACGAACGAAATTTTGCATATATCCCTTGGCGTAAATGATATTGTAAATTTAATGCGGGTAAATAACCTTTTTAATAGCCTCGTTCTTTGATAAGTGCGGATACGTTTTTTTTTTCCTGTTAACTTCAGACTTTTAAATTTATGAAACACTGTGCTGGTTATACATATGTTTAATTCTTTGATAATTTTGTCTTTGATCTGTGGCGTGACGCTTTTGCAAAATTGGATGTCATTAAAGTAACGTGACCTCAGTCTATCGCTGCGCGATAGCTCGAAATCGTTGGAGCGTCACGAGGAAAAGTTATTTGCTGTGAAAATAAAAAAAAATTTTTTTTAAATATTTTACTCGAAGTGATAATTCAGGTGGAAAAGTGAAATTCGCGGAAATTCAGAAAATTGTATAATATCTAACATATATCATGACACTTAATTTGCAGAAGCGTAGGGCAGGAATGACGTGGACGTAGGAAATGGCATTAAGTGATACGAATGAAGTTGCGCGTTAACGTTATGACGTCATTAAAATTTATATAGTATGGCTTTATACCGAAAATTATTACAGATAACACTCTACGAGAATTTCAAGGGATTTAGTCGTAGGTATTTATTTTTTATATTTCACGATATAGCCCCCTTAGGACCCGAATCAATTTTCACGTTAATTATCATTAGATCGAAAGTTTCAAATAAACAGGATTTAAACGGGGGAAAAATAAAAGTGCGACGTCAAGAGACCTAAGCTCGAAGACTGAAGCGAAAGTAGTCATTTCGCGATACGGGAAACAAGAGCATTGGGTCATTTAGAAAATTTCTTCCACGGTAAACTGTATATGTATATGGTACTCTGTGAGAAGCAATCTTCGTACAGAAATTCTTGTAAAACTTTCGTTCACATTTTATCCAAGATGAAATAGTATCTCGATGACGTGGAGAGTTCTACGTGAGTACATACGTAGTTACTGAACAACTTTTCTCGTAAATTTGTACAACGAGTTAACTAGTAGCGTAATTCTTACATTCACTTGAATTGGTCTTTTTTTTTAATGTTAGGTTAACATTTGAATTGTCAGAGTATAAAAGTTTCATCTCGACTCGAAAAATATCAACCGAATTTTTTAAGGGAGAGAGAGGACGTTTCCAATGATTGGCAATACAATATATCTATACGTGTATAGGTATACGCAAGTTGTTCTATATGCATTGTATAGCATATCGGTTAAAGTGGAAGAAATCGCTAAGGTTCAATGAGATTTCAGTAAAATGGAAGAAGCTGCATTTCTTATGCTATAATATACTATATATATGTATGTAGTATATTTTGGTTTGTCTAAGGGCTACTGCTGGGACAATTACTTCAATAATCAAGGATCTGTGGTTTTTTTGGGGTCGGACCTCGCGAAAATTCCAGTTTATAGGCTGGTTTGCGAACTGATCCTGAATTCGTGATTCTGGGATATGTCTTCAAATATATTTACAGCAAATACAATCATAAGTTAGTTTGAGGATCATCCTCACAATATACGCAACCCATAATCTTCGGATGTGATAATACACAGATAACGTGACTACGGGGAATGTTCCTAAAAGATTATTTCTGCTGAGGTGATATCGTTGTTGCATCATACCGAAGATAAGAGGAAACTAAGTAGTGCAAGAAGCAGCTGTCAGCTCTGTGCACTTTTCGAATTGTCTTGAAAAATGGAAATTCATAATCAAATTTCAGATAGTATAGGATACGATAGTATACGAATTTCATTCGTACGCCGATCTATTTAATACTTATATTATATCGTTAGAAATAGTCAATAAAACTTTAAATACGAAATTGCGTTGCTGTTCCATTTTCTATTCGTATTTTTCTATACGAATATTTATCCCTAAAATATATATATATATATAAACTGATATATATGTAAATCCATCTTCGAACATTGTAATTTAACTTGAATTGTCAGGAGGATATATCGATATCGTGTATTCGTAAATCAGCTTAGTTGTATGTTCGGTAAATCGAAAAGTTTCACCTTTGTATACGTTACCTAGAAATAGATTTGTAACTCACGTTATCGATATTGAATGTAAGTCTTCATATTAAAAAAAAATATTTTTGGTGCAAAAAGTCTCTCGTGCTATTCTCACGACACTATGATTTCGGCTAGTAATTTTAAATAAATATTATAAATTTGAACTACATACGTAGAACTGCGTTATATTCTCAAGGATCATACGGATATGTATATATATATAT
>JASANN010000004.1:745594-764643 GCA_031762395.1 Calameuta pygmaea | reverse complement strand
ATATATACCATATATTAGTTATGTGCAAACATATCAGGATGCGTTACAGCTTCAGTAAACGTCAGTTTGTAATAAAACGCACAGATGCGCCTGTATGCATTAATAGTATAACGAGAGGAGTCCTGGATACAGATTCCTGCATCGATATTTACCGACACTTCGAGAGAATTCGAAGATTCGAATTCATGTTAAATTTACGTCATGTACCCTTCGCTCTTGATTTCAAGTATTGACGTCACGAGGATCGTCGATTCCACGAATCGAAGGCTAATTTTAGGAATTTTATGTCGGATTCCAAGAATTTTACCATCCATTTCAGGAATCGCACATGATCGATGATTTTCTAGAACATTCTAGAAGGTTCGTGGCCGTGCTAAATCGCGCAAGATCGCTCCCAGAGCCGATAACCCTCTCGCATGACGTTTCGAGGTAGCTACTTGCCCCTCAATTTCGAAGAACCAACAAGAAGCTTCGAGGAATCCCTCCCTCTCCAGCCCCCTGCGGATACGTGAAACCCTTGTCATCCAACACAATTTCATAGTTCCTGATGGTTTTTAACAATAGTTCTGGTCATTTACAAAAAAAAAATGGCATTCATAAAAATGAGATATCTTTTCGTGTTCAGTGTTGATTCTGGGATCAGCATCTCATATGCTGGAATCCGAAAAAAAACTGGAGTTCCCTTCGCATCACGCGTAGATAATATTTAATAATAATGTTTTCGAGTCTTTGCGAAAATGTTCCAAATCCCTATGCCACAAGTTCACTTTTCTAGAATTCGAAGGCTCTCGAAGTGTCGGTAAATGTTGGTGCAGGAATCTGCCACCTGTCCCCTTGTTATACTATTTGCATCTGCACATGTGAACTGGTAAGAAAGAATGCATTATTTCTTGCCTGGTTCTCTGGGAGTACAAGGGCTCGGAGAATGCTCTTTCATAAGGTCTTATGTGCATATACGATATATCGAGCTTCACATATTGTTATGAATATATAAGGCAAAATACAAAGGAAATCCTGATGAGATAAGCTCTGGAGTTTTAGCGACCCACGGAAGTAAGTTTGATAGGTAAGACTGAGAATTTGAGTTTCTGACACTTTATATGTGTTTCTGGAAAAGTTGGAATGAAAGTGTATAAAGGAGTGGCGGGAAAAAAAATTAGGATATATTTTTGTAAATTTAAAGAAAGTGGATTCTCCCACGTGTTTTTCAGCTTGGAGCCTGAAATACGTGATAGCTGCAGCGAGGCTTTTAATTTTGAAATAAAATATTCACGCATGTGCATAAGCCGCCGAAAAAGCCATACGTATATTTTATCAAGGCTTTGCTCAAAATGTGCCACTTTTAATCCTTAAGTGGTTTGCTTTACCAAGTTTTCGAATCCCCTTGTGCCAAATTACTCTCATTGTCAGTCACGAAACGTCAGTGCTGGAGAATGCTCGGAGTTACGAATTCCTGTTCGTCTTTGTTCTCCTGAATCGCTTGAGGACTCTTTACACTCAGAATTCTCTGAGTTTTACCCAATTCCAGTTTTTCCTCCCCCTCTTAATCCCCCGCTTCGACCCTCTCGTTTTCGTAACTTTTGTTTCTTATTTTATGGATGCACGTGCACGTGGCGGCTAATGGCTTTTGATATGACGTTAAAAATTTTCGTGAATTTTCCTATCGTTATTTATCTCGTTATCATAATTCCGTCATAAATTATTACAACGCTCATTCACTCTCTCGTTATTTTATCATAAGACCTTTTTTCTTTTGTTGTGAAAATGTAAAATTTACACTGAATTCGTAAAAAGTCTTTTTTCTGTTTTTCAAGTATCTTGCAAGACTTAACGGACACACATATGTATATGACTGTTCCTTTTATATCTTTGTTCACCTTTGCCTTCGTATTCCTTTCTGAAATTTGCTGAATCGCCACTTTTTGGAGAAAGGGTGGAAATGTAATGTATGGAGAGAGACAAATCTAAAAGAATATTTAGAAAAGTTAAGTAGTTTTTCTTAAACAGAATAATAAACTTGTATATGCACCTATGTAAAATAAATTTTTTTACTTAAATCTGCATAAGATTGCGCGATGCCCATGGCATTTAGTGGCTTGCTGATTATTTATATATCGATATATTTGTATATTTCTCGGGAACACGTGTTAGCGCTTTCACGCGTGCCGGTGATTGTATATGAAAATCTTTATGGTTCATTAAATTTGTAATCCCGGCAAGATTAATATTAATATTGTTCACATCCTTCGAAATCACTCTGGTACCACTGGGCCAACTTTTATGGCTCTTGAAAATTTACCACCACGATATATATATATATACACACGTTGAATACGTATTTATATATATTTGATGTATATATCTATATTCGAGAAATTATTATTCAGTTTTCTGTTTATTTTTGTTTTTCAATCTCACGTAGAGTTTATTCGCGATACTCAACAAATTATAATCGACGTGCGATTTTCGTCGAAGCATACGATTTCTGATTCTGTACATTTTTCTTCTCTCGCTCGGACTATTTTTGTCTTGGCTGACTGTCAGTTTAACAGATCACTGGGTTACATGATACGACTAAAGATTTCATAAAGGGTTATAAAGGGTGCTTTGACATTTTTCTTTGACATACAACAATCTTTGACATTGTCCTTGAAGATATGACATCCACTTTTTCTTTCAAAGGCACCGTCAATGCATTTGCAGAATTTTTTTATATGAAAAATTCTCCTGCTCTTATCTTTCGTTTGTTTCAAGGTTAATTTCTCAGAAAATTTATCCGTTATATCGTATATAACCGTCAATGAAACTTTAATCGGAAAAGAAAAGTAATCCCCGAGAACGGGGTGAGTCTTATCGTAATAATCGGAATCATCCCTTCTAATCCCATTAGTTCCATTAAATTTGTAACACGAGCCTACGATGCTGCAAAATCTTTTTTTTCCCTCGCCATTGCCCAGCCCGTTTCAATTGATTTAATTAGAACGGACCTAACGCGCGGGCTAATTTATTGTCGAACTTTTTGCACGCTCGCTTGGATGATAAGTTAGACAAACGAAGGTAATAGGTCTGACAAGGGAATAAATCAGCCCTTAATCTGCAGCTCCGGTATGGATCTACGTGGAATTCTTCATACATCGTTTCACGATGTTTTTTTTTTAACAGCGACTTGAGGGAGTGTTTTCTGAAGAAAAAGAAATATCGTACACATTTTCGGAATTATTGAACTCATAAATACAGAGATCGTCGGACCGGGTCCCGAAATCGAAAACAGGGTGCCGGACGATCGGATATGGTAATGACGACGAGAATAACATTGTTTTACGCTTGCTTGTTCCACGTACGTTCGCGCTTTCTCTGAATAGAATAACCATTAGCATTATTTTACGAATGAAATTGATGAAATTTGTTTGTACAAAACAATTTCTTGGAAAAGTACTGTTGACAATTTTTATGAGTTTCTACAGTGCGAGATAGACAAAAAATGAAGATAAGCATATAGTCGGAGAATGCGTTATCGTACTGCATGAAGCTAGACGGGATTTGGCCTTTGAGCAAACTGTATATTATCACGTTATGACTAAGCCCTAATTCTGTCTGCAGTCGATTTATGATCCTGCTAGAACACAAGGCTTTCGCATGGGCGCGATACCAAAATGCAGAAAATCTTTGCAGACAGAGAAAGGGTGTTGGAAATTTTTATTCCGTTCACGGATAATAAAATTGTTTAATTGTTAATTTTTTTTTCAATACGACTCTTTATCATTTATGTCATTTTTTTTTGGTTCTGGCTATCTCTACTGTACAAGTTCCTCTTTGTCTTTCTCAAAGCTCCTTTTGCAAAGGACTGTATTGTTTCCTGTTGAATTGCTATGGTGTTATCCCTTCGTTCTAATTGCAAAATTCCAAAGCCGTTGTCACCCTCCACTGGGCGATGACCTGATATTTCGCGGATTTCATTTAACTGGAATCCAACGTTTGCGCCAGTGAATATTTGTCATCTTGTAATTCGAATAGTGCCTGTATTTTAAATGTCCATGTGATTCCTTTTCCTTGGAAGTATCCTGCATCGTGAAGTATGTGTGTTTATGTATATTTTTTATTTTGCCAAAACAAATAAACGGCTTTCGTTCAATGCTAAACTTATTGCTTTTAAGGAATTTCGATTTATTATAATTCTTCCCTTCGAATACAGTCTCAATAGCAACACTGAATTTTGAGTATGTAATCAATTTAATTCCACGATAAAATTCCAATTCGCGCCAGATACACGTGGTGAAGTTTTTACGCGAGTCCACGGTCAATGTTTTCCTATCGGTGCCTGTGCATAATTAATTCTATATTGTGTATTCAGCAATGTCGATCAATTTGTTGGTTCAGTAATTTGCTATAGGATCTATACAAAGCTGATATAGTTGTTAGCTCTTATCGCGTTCGCTTAATCCACGTGACAGGATACTCGGTAACAAACTGCTCGATTGATAGCTGAATTTTTTTTCGATTTCAAAACATATAACATATGTCGGCGTACACGTGCATATAAATTTGTTTTTACTCGTCAAGTATAACCCGAAAAGCGCCATTCAGCATGTATACCCGAGTTTTGAAACAACATTATTTATTTCATCATGCATAATAAGCAGATTTAGCTGGAATTTATACTGATAAAAGGTTCATATTGTTCTCGTCATCGAATAAAATTTTTTTAATGTTTCTATACGTTATTCGTGTACTTATTCTGTTAAATTTTGTGAAAGGCATTTAGGCGGTCCTTGGTTAAAACTCATTCTATAGGCAGTCACGTTATTGAATTGTCTGCCGAATGGTCGATAATGCTATCAATCGAAATTTGTAAAATCAATATCGATTCGATGATCCAGAGGCATTTGGAACTCTGTTGTTGTAGAGAAGTTGTTTGCTTCGTGGTTAAAGAGACGTGGGAGTAAGATGGACGCAAAGTTCCCTGGGAAAGTCAAAGTTTCTCGAGACTTTAACCCAAAGACAAAGCTCGGGATTTACCTTTGTAAACGCAAAAACTTTTCAAAATTATGTCGAACTATGTATTTACGTGGCTATGGCGTATTAAGTTAAATGAAAAAAAAAATATTTTTTCTTTCAAATAATAACATACTCGAGTCGTAGAAATCATGGAAGGGCAGTATCGAGAGATTTGAAAAATTTGTATTGAAGTGTATTATTATTATAAGGATCGTTACTCTAAATCAGTTTGATTGAATCAAATTATTATGCCAAATTTTGAAAATCGTTGTGTCTCTATCCTGGCAAATTACTCCCGACGTATTAAATTTTACGAATTCATTGATATTAATTTATGAAATTTCAGAATTTTCGTTACACGAAGTTTGTGTAAGACGTACTCGAATCTAGTTCAATCGAGATCGATTTTGTAGCTATGTCTGTTCTATGAGGCAGAGATGCCTGTTGCGCGTTAACGTGAATTTCATCTATATAAAATTGTATTCATATTGCTTTAGCATAATAAGGATCTGCAGAAAAATTATTTTCAATATTACTTAGTTAATATATTTTTTTTAGTTAACATAGATAACTGGAATCGGATTTAAAAAAAATATCAATATATTTAGTTCTCAGGTTCTAGCCATACGACAGCCTTACTGCTTTCTAACTCGTCTATAGAAAAGTTACTGAGAAGCGTAGTATGAGATACCAGACGGGATCGTGTAGGTAAGGTTGAGAGTGGTTAGAGGGACCGTTAGAAGAAGTTGATGGGGAAGGAGGGTAAAGCACTTCCATATAACGCTGCGAAGAGGAGGGGATTCCTGGGCTGGGTCATCTACCCTTAAAACAGGGTCGAAACTGGCCCTCGAGTAGCTTCGACGAGACATAAAAGAGAGGGGATGAGCAGGATTCTTTTTTTTTTCTCTTTTTCTTTACGTTCTCCGCAGACCCTTTAATTTATTAAACGTGCCACAGCACCAATGCCATTTAACAGCAGAACAATTCCTACGGCATTTACAGAGCTTAGTTCTTAGTTTTCTAGTTTGTAGTCTTGTGTAAAATAGTCTGTAGATGCTTTGACTTAGCATATTCGATTATTCCTGTACATAATGCAGTTTCCGTTACGAGGCCTTACGTTCACAATTAAAATGCCACAAGCTTCTCCTCTGTGTCCTATTCGGAAATATTGAATTGTGGGAAATCTGTGAAAAATTTATGAAATATATTTTCATCCCTTATTTGCGGTACAGCTGGGGCTTCTTTCATTCTATACATTTTATTTATCTTAAACGTTTGCTTCGCTATTTGTATCTTTATTGTCCTTGATGGACATCTTTCTTAGATAATAAAAACGTGGGACACGAGTCCTGACGCGGCGGTTCCTTTCAACCGAGAGCTTCTCAGAAATAAAGAATGAACAGAGCATTACACTGTATCGTATCGTTTAGTCCTTTTATCGTTAGTCAGGAACACTCGTAACCCTTACGAGGATAGAAAAAGTTAAGGTGTAGTAACGAAGCTGTTTTTTTTACTTTGCCAAGAGTCTTTTTTTGCAACAGCCGCAATTTTCGATAAAACTATCGATTGGCGTATACCGTTACAGAATCTTAATTTAATGAAGACGGATAACGGACCAAGACATCACCTTTATCTCATCGGAAATAAATACAATCCTCTTAAAGAAGTCGATTCGTGTAAAAGCACTTTGAGATTAAGGGATTTTCTTGAATTATTACGTAACTCTCGAAGAATCTTTATAACAGAAGTACGGTTGATTCCCCTTAATGTTCTTAAAATCCTTAGTGACTTCGTAAACTGATCTTATAATTTATCGGAATTGATATATGTAGGTGCACGCCTACCGCATCGTAATATTTTATTCACGGAATCCGTAAAACCTGATGCTATATCCATTCAAGATTATAATTACGTTTCCTGCGTGTTTCGCTCGAAAAGTAAATATTTCATATGTCAACTTTTCTTTATGTGAACAACGTGCATTGTTGGGAAGCGGATCGATTCTTTCCTTTCTGATTAAGTATGTTGGTCGTACCTTCGTCCTGCTCTCTTATCGCCGTGGGAAATACTGATACGTATTTCTATAGACAGTATAGGACACAGGGGCGAAACACGATCAGCAGTTACTGGCTGTCCGACAGAAAGACGAAACAGAACGATCTCACCGCTGAGCTAGAATAAAAGCGAAAAATCTGTACATGTGTGGTAAGCGTATTGTGCCTGAATGATGTAAAATTCCACTAGACGTAAATAAAGCATTGATTTTATTTTTTTTTTTCAAAAAATAAAAGAAGACAGGAATGTATATGTTGTGACGTTAATTTTTAACGTCACAAAAGTCTCAATGTTGTACTCGCGTGCATTTGATCACGAAAGATACAATCCGACTGTACCGGCCAAGAACTCCAGATTCCGATGATTACACTTAACGAGATTAGGCTAATTTTTTGTACACAATGATTTCATGCGTTACGTCGAACCAACATCACGCCGAGGAAGTAACTAGGACAGAGAACGTCATCCTCTCTAGTACAGTCGGAGGAAAGCAGCCGAAGGTTACGCCAGGGAGTTTGGAAGGGCGTCAACGTCAGTAGACGCCTGCATCCCGTCACGGCCGGCACGAATAAAGTAGGGAGCTGACTAGCAGAGAAGATCGTCATGGACTACCGTCAAGTTTCGTCAGTCTCAGTACCGGCGCCCGTATCGAAGAGGGAGCTCAGGGAGCAACCCTGGGTCGAGGAGTCACGACCCTCCGTCACTGGAATGTCTCGTCAACCCAGGACAGGACTGCAGCAAGTATCCGTCACTACCTGAACGCCAAGAAGACGCGACAAGACGCCCCGTCGATCGTCCATGCGTCCCGAGTCTCGCGAAAAGGCAACGTACGCCATTGTATCGTGCGTAGACTGTAAAGAACATAGATTTTGCGTACCATCCGTCACAATATCGTAGTTATACCATCAAGTTGGAGGCTCTGGTTAATATTTACTCTAATATGGAGCGTCTCGCGTCGGGTAGTTAACAAATCATTTCGCATTGTTATGTAATTATCGAATTAGTTTATGGGCATGTTTTACATATTAGAGCGCATGCCATGATTGCCCGAAATCAGCCGCGTAGACGATTGGCCTAGTGGGCCCAACTAGACCTAGCGCGAGGAGCTAGTTCCAACTGGTAAGGAGACGAAACCCTCGGGCGTCATTCTTCCGTTGACAGTCGTCTTGGCCGGTGCGTTCCCGAGTCTCAAGGAAAAGAAGGACGCATCGTCATTGTTTCGAACTTGTGTCCTTCGCGGTAAGCGTTTCGACGCTGAAAGGACGAAATCTTTGATACTCTGTGCATAGACTATATTAAAATTTTGGTAGTATCGTAATTATCCTCCTGGTTTCGGCTGAGGAGAAGACCGCGTATCGCCAGAGATAAAGATTCCGTGCCTTAGCGTGAACTCTTATATTATTTCTAATTAGTAATATCTATTCTTCATGTTCTCGGTGACCTAAGTTTTCTACTCTATTATATTCGCTGGACATCTACTCTGTCTGTCCACTACTCGATTTCGTCTGTCTCTATCGCATCGCGTTAATCGTATAGAACGTGTCGGGAATTCACGTCCCCGAGTAGTTCAATATCTGCGTTTATTGTAGAACGACTAGCTGTATCGCGAGGGTCCTTGGGCTCCGGAGCACTGTAGGTCACAGAAGTAGAGTGTATCGTAGAGAGGATTATTCCTCTTTGTTTCACGTCTCTTGCAAGGACCATATATAGCGCGTCTAACTTTTGTATTAGCGAATTTTGTTCGCGTGTCCCGTATCGGATCTCGTCTCGCGTATTCTCATTTTTTTTGCAAATTATTCTTTCGTTTGTTAAATTTCCGGATTTAATAAGTCCCAATAAAAGGGCCTATTGTTATTGTTACTAATATTCGATATTGTTACTTATCTCGTGATTTCTCAGTCTACTTTCTTTTACCATCTGTACGTTCCCTGCCCCTCTGTCATATCTTTCAGTTACTTTATCACTAGCCGGAGTCCTCTGTATTTTCTCGGGAGTTTCTTTGTCTCGTGGCACAACGTTGCGTCTGGCGTCCATTTGACATTTAATCTAGTAAGGATTTCTTAATTACTTTTCCCGGGGAAATATTAGAGTATCGTATCATTGATTTGTGGCGCAATCTGGTTACCTTGCTACGAGGAGTCTTAAAGAAAATAATGTCACAAGGTATATCACGCTCTGTACGATTTTGACGGGAAGGACGAAGTCTGGCGTAATATAAAAAAAAAAGTTTGCAAAACCTTCCCTGAAAAATTACAAGGTTAAACTAATGGGAACGATAAGCCACGCGTTGGTCGTCCTAAGGGCGAACGTTTCTTTTTTACTACTCATTGCGCTTTACCTCTGCGAATTTCTGGGTAGTTAGGTCGTTGCGCGTTCTGCAACCCTCCCCGTTTAACATTTCACCCCGTCACGTTCCTCGTTATTCACCTGTAATTCGCGGTAGTCCCCCACGAAATCGTGCGGCCACTGTAAAATCTCAAAGTTGGCCGGCCGGAATACGGTGTTTCCCACTAATTGTAACCCACGTATGGTAGTCGAATACGAGAGAACACGGTTCAATTAAATTACGTTGAATGCGCTGGTAACAAATTAATTTTTTAAATTGTACGTACAGTCCCGTTTCACGTTCAAAGGGGTAGCACGATCGTGAATATCACAATTGCGCAATGCGCCCTGAATTAGCCTATTCCACACTCGTATGTCATATATAGAACGACCGTGAATAAAGAGACGAGTAATCTGTTCCTTAATTATTTTTATTATATATATATTTATATATTTTTGTATATACTAGTCTTTTTCCAAGCTGTCTAATGACCGATAACCTGTCTCGTCGCAAAATTTCACTGACGTGACAGCTATGGCGAATTTCCATAGGTCTTTGAAAAAAAAACTTATAAGTTTATGTTCTCGTCGTTTTTCATGAAAACAGACGAGAATATAATGCACACGCAATAACCTTATTCCACGCTTTGCTAGTTTATGCTTCCTTTAGAAATTCTGACTGCCTTCATTCAGCGGTGACGCGTCGAGACGGCCTCAAAGTAGGAGAGCGAATTTTCCAGTCGTCCGTCATCGCGACGGGACGTCACGAAGTAGATTTTCATGTTCTCTCACGCTATGATAGAAATACACGGTTCTCTGTATAATGACGTGGGGCCTCCTGCTGCCTTTGAGTGTAATTTCAGGAAGGAGGCGTATTAATGAATCATAAGACGCATAGGGATCAGCTGGAAGTTTCTCATCCGTATTACGGAGCCACGGCTTGTTGCTGCCGAGAGATCATCGAAATGGTCTTGATAATCGTTTCACGGTTTTAATTAATATTTATGATCCAGAGTGTGAATTATCGGACCGTTCGAAACAATGAATTATTATCACACTCGATAAACTTGTCTCCTGATGCGGAAAAGGTTTGTACGTTCACGTGGAAAATCAGTGGGATCTTTACACGTATCAAGAGACACCGTAGAGTCTCGTGTCAAGTATAGTTATAGTTAATGCCTGAGAGACAATTTTGATACAAAGCTTTGTACTCGATATTGTCTTTTTTTTTCTATTTATATAATTTTACATACGCCACATTTTTGATAAATATTTTTCCAGCCGTCACGAAGATCGTTATGTATTCTTATGAACGGCTTGAAAACTTTTATCCCAATATTATCCTTGCGTATGTACTAGTTCACGACGATATTTGTCTCTGCGGTAACGTGTTGCGTAACTTTGAAAGTTTTCGCATCGTTTCGCATTAGGAAGCTGCGGGTTAGCCACGTAATTGGCGAAATACATCAAGACCACTCATCCGACCTGTAACGAATAGAATGGGGTCGCTAGTAGCTGCTGTCTCTCTCTCTCTCTCTCCCCCTCTGTTATCTCTGAATCAAACATCGCAGATGATAATTTATCAGCCGGTCGAATTTGCTTCTCTGATAATTATCACTGCCATTCTGAAAAATGAATCTCCGCAGGCGATTTTCCTAATTGCGAAATGGAAGCTCCGTCAGATAAAATCACATTTGCAATCGTTGAATGGCAGGAGAATGACGAAGGATCAAGAGGCTGGAAGGGTCGGACGACACTAGACGTAACTTGGAATACAAACTTCACGCGGTGACTGATTGTTTCTCTGGTTCTTACGGAATTGCCCATTGTTTCCAGGAAATGCCTTCTTCCTTCGACGCACGCAAATCTATCACCGAATCCTGAAAGGATTCGATTTCAGATTTTCCTACGGATCGTTTACCTGCCTGTCGTTTTACTAGCGAGTCTCTAGTCGTGTCGAGTTATAGGGGATTCTTTAGGCCTCTGTCCTCTAGGAAAAATAATCTTCCGGTTGAAAAACTAGGAATCCGATTTACTCTCGGGGTGAGGAATGATATTGTTTATGACTTTGATCTGGAATCAGTTTCTTTTTCTTTTACGTTCAAGACATTTCCATTAGATTCTAGATATCCTTCTTTTTTTCTACTTTCGTCGTGTATTAGAATTATGGATTCGAGTGTCTTTTAATTCTTGCGGATCGTCATTATCATGTCGGTACTATGGGTATATAGATTATACTTGTACCTATCTGCTTGGCAGCATACTTAGAGAAATATGAGGCGCTTATGACTCCGATGGAAACTGACAGAATAATTTACTAAGTTATAGCTGCAGAATATAGGAATGAATTAATTCTTCCTGAAATTTCATTATTTTTTTTAACTTTCCACTGTATTATGGTAATTGGTGGTATTCCGTGTGGCACTGGAATACTGAGTGTGTTATACTTAATAATAAAATTATTGAGAACGATGGGTGATGGTTTCCGTGCAGAAATTTATTCGGGCATCCGCGAAAAGATAAAGGGCCTTGTTAGGCTTACACGTGGCAGCCACAGTAGGAATTCCATACTATGGCCCTACTAGGCTCAACAGAGGCAGTCACGATAAAGATATAGTTAAAAAAGGAACATTGGGGCCTAATCAGGGTTAATCATGGAACCCCCCGTAGGGTCACCCGTTCAGCTTGCCAGGAGGTTGTCTATAAATGGCACCACAATTGGATTAAAAAAAAATATTTTTGTTACGTTCAGTAAACGTACGGTTATGGTAAATCGGTTATTTTTTTTTAATTAACAACAAAAAACTTTATACCATTAGTATTTTTTTTTATTCGTGAAGCACTGTCATAAAAAATACTTTAACAGAACCCGTCAGTTTAAACAACATGCTTATCTTTACAATTTTTTATCAGGTAATCAAGACATAATTGTGGAACCGTTTACAGGGCCACGTTATTAGACCTACCATATAAAGGCCCCATCTTCTCAAGCGTGATCAGCCTAGTAGGGCTACGCTTAGGTGTCCATATTGGGCCTCTAATTAAATTGGGGTAAACTAGAAGGGGCCACGTGAGTGCCCTAACTAAATTTCTGCACGGGTTATTTTATGTCTTTGGGGATTTATGACGCGAGCTAGATATTTGATAGATTTTAATTTCCGAGCGTTAATATATGTATACGGGGCTGTTAAAATTTTTTAAAATAATAATACATGCATGCGTTGCGACAGAATGTGGCGGTTCTTTGAAATATTACTCAACGTTGATATAAAGCTTATATAAGTTCTTAAAGTTTGTCGGCTGAAATTTCACTTGCGATCAGATAAGCACGTGGTAGTTATGTTATAGACGTGAGGCACATGATACACATGTTGCCCGACCTAACCTAACCTCGGGTTCCTTGTGCCTGATAACGTTTATGAAACGTACCACGAATTTATATATGAGCGGTCTCGTTTTTTCATTGTAAATTCGTCTTGATATTATGGATACGATTGCAGTATTGAGAAGTTACGGTACAATAAAAACCAGCGTGAAAATTATTTGACAAATTTGGTACACTCTATAAAATACTATTTTGACACATCCCCACGGTATCTATAATACCGTAATCGATATTACCAGAAGCCAGATTTTTTAGTGTAATAAATAAAGTAATAGTCGACGATATTTTACGAAATTCCTCGTGGCGCGTAAATAGAAGAGTTTTTAAATCCCGTCGAATGGGCTTTTGTGCTTTTCGCGAAATCGCGAAATCCCCATCGTAAAATTGACGTCAATTTGCGATTGCCTGTGTAACATTCGGCGTCATACCTAAGAGCGATGCAACTCCGTAAATCTTGCATGATTAATAGAAATCTGATGGGTAGTGCGAACAGGAGCGTACCTACTGGATTTGAAACGTTGGGGTAAAGAAGCTGTCTATGAGGCACGAGCGAAAATCACAGTATGCATATATCGGTGTAGAAAAAAAAAATTAATTGCGTCAATTACATAAATATTAAACCGGAAGTGATTAACATGCGAAAAAAATAATTACCTTATTTTAATCGTATACTATATGTAATCGTGTCTGAAAATTACTTTTCTCCATACTTCGTACGGTAATGCATATCTACGTAACACGTAATTTCTCTAGTCACGAAATATTGTTTTCGTATCGAATTTGGAAAAGCGTCGAATAATATCTAGGAAGCTGGTTGCCTCTTCGCAGCGATTTTAAACAAGAGGATCGGACAATTTGCAATCTAGGATGCAGATGACAGGTAATTTCAGGGTATAAGTAATATCCTCGCTTTTACGTAATTACGGAATAAATAGGCAGCTCTTGGTAAAAGTAGGGGAAATCGATGGAGCATCGCGCTGCGATCAGTATATCCATTGAGAATGACACGATACACAGGGACGCACCAAATAAAAAAAAAATTCAATATCCATCGCTGAACGCCGTATCATTTCTGTACGAAGCGATTTTATGAAAATGAAATTCCACGATATAGTATCAGGCAAAAAAAAAGTACGTTTGCTATACAGAAAATTTCGTAGAACAGTAGGAGAGATAGAAGTAAAACGATTCACGATATTTGACGAGACAATACGAATTCTCAACTGAAGAACAGTTAATAGAACGAAAAAAAAATTTTACTATTGCACCATTGTCAATATCGTATTGTACCTTATTGTCTTGTGCAGTGAATGACAAGTGATCAGTGTAGTGCACGGAAATAGTCTTTGTGGATGAAATCATTGAAGACAATGGAAACGTAGCATGAGGTATTGTGCATCACCGTCTAGTTGTAAAATACAGTGAATTATGTCAATAGCCATGTCCTAATTGTTATGTACTTCGAGATGCTTTTATATGCTTGGCTTAAAACGCGATAAATACTGTCCTTCGTGTAGGATTAGTTCGGCCTATAGAGGATTAAATTTCAATGCATCCGAGTGCAGTGATCATTAGTGAATGCAATTAATGTACTTCCTATAGTGTGGTATACGATCTTCTGCTGTTATAGTGAAATGCAATGCATTACCTATGTACGTACATATATGCAACAAAAACCCTCTATAAGCCGTCCTAGCAGCAACGAGTGAAAACTTTAATCCATATATACATATACATATGTATATAACGCGATAGAATAGTAATAAAGCGACGTCCGACTTCATGCTAAGAATTATTTTAATTCCACCATTGGTCTCTCAAGAGCTTTCGCTTGGATCTTAGTAAGCATGTTCCTTTTTAATGATACTCCTTGCACGTGAGATTAAATGGGACTAAGATTCAAAAAATGTTGTAACTCGAAAGGCAAACTTTATTCAATTAAACGTGTATAATTCTATGAATTTTCAAAGCATGAATGACGAGTACGAAATGATTATTTTTAAGCAAAACGTTAACACGCGATGACGAAAGGCTGAGAAAGAAGTCTAAGGAAAAGGAGTATTCGGCCCCGTGGAAAGTCTGTTTTTGACTTATCGCGCGATTACACTTGAAAATCATATTCTCTCGGTCACATCCTCGTATAGTGGTCCAAGGACCAAGTGGAAAAACGTGCTTATCTTGGGAAAGCATCGGAAAGTTATAACGATAAATCTACATTGCTCTGGACGAGACACGATAAAAAGCTACACTAAACTCAAGAAAACGGAAAGGAAGTGCTCGCGGACGTGTCGCCTTTACTTCCGCTTACCGTTTCCATTCTCGTCCTGGCATTTACGAGAGTGGAGAAACACGACCACTGATATCGGTACCGTAGTGTCCAAGGAAAGGAAATAAGAAGAAAAAAAGTTAGTAGAGGGGTAGGAAAAAAAAATAAAAAATCACTCAATACGGGTACAGGGAAAACTTGGACTCTTCAGGTTTGTCTGTAACATAGAAGAACATTCGTTTTGAGCCATGTAAAGTAATATGAAAGTGTTGCGGCGAAGGATTAACGAACGAATGATCCTACATTAGCTACGCTCTTTGTGCTCGACAAAGTCTGTTACTTTCGTGTATATTTTTCCTTATGCACTAATGTGCCCTTGCAGAAAATTTTTCATATACGGATGCTAATGAAGAAAAAAAAAATGTTGCTTTTTGTATTACGTTTCTTTCTGAAGTAAATAGAGAACCGACACTCAGCATTCTTTAGCATTACGAATTCAAATGTATTATGCATTTTAATAAGAGATTCCTCGTGGTCACGGGACAACGTGCAGGTTCCTCGTCGACAGAGGGTTCTGGGTTGGTTTATTAAAAAAAAGGGGATTAGAAGCTAAATAAATTAAAAAAATAGAAATAGTAGAAAACTTTTGTCCGGCACGAGTTTATATTTACTATGCAGAATATGCGAGGTAAGTTCTTTATATATATTTTGACCTACCATTTTATGGCTTAGTGGCTTCTTCTTTTTGTTTTACCCAACGTGTACTAAATGTCGAAACATTTTTCTAGCTTAAGCACCTATCGTACCAGTTACTCGTATACACATATCTAGACATGGCTGTACTGTACTACACGGGAAAAAATAATTTGTCATCGCAACAACGATCGCGATGACTAAAGTCTTACAGTTTCTCATACATTCGCGTCGTTTAAATGATCTATTATTTGGAGTCTTGTATACATGATTTCTTATCGGAACTGTATTATTATACTTATGTGCGTTCACATGTTACTTCGACAGTGATATTTTTCTTCGTTTAACATTATTATTTGCTTGCACCGTATCTCCCTTACATGTGCATATTAAATGCAAACAATAATTTCAGCCCTGCCCATTATAAGTTGCGGTATTTAATACCGACGCAACATATAAAGTAGAACCCATGAAAATGAGATAACCCGGATAGCTGTTCCCATTTTTCTGTATACTGAAAAGTTCGTAACGCAACGTTAATCGACAGAGCGCGCGTTATTTATTGGCTTGGCGGGCAGTTTCGTTATAGACATTTTACATTACTAAATAAAGAGCAACAGATTCCGTGGAATAAAAATCTCGTTAACGAGAGATAGTACAGTCATATTAAAATACGACATTGTTGTTTAATTCTGTGACGTATGGAATTTGATTAACGAGCCGTGTCGAGTATTATTCCAGTATGTGTAGCTCTATACGATCCTTTTGCGTGTAATATATTTGTCATGAGGAACTTTGGCATTTTTTTTTTGTATGCTTCTGCGAAAATTCTGCTGAATCGTTGAGCACTTTCTTGTACATTTAAAAAAGTTGATCTCTCGTAAATTAAATGGTCGCTCGTGTACATTAACGTGTCGTGTGCGCATACGCGTGTATATATTATTTTAAAAAATTTTTTAATATTTTTTCTACCGTGTTATATCATAGTATCTAAATTCACTTATTTTTCTATCCTAATGTGCACCACGCCCTGAAAGAATAATGCATGCACTGTGAGGTACATCAAGAAGCTATTAGAAGAGCGTTAGAGTTCAGGGTGAATTTGCTGGCAGGTGTATTGTGTCTTAGGGGGTAGCGGTTTATAATTTATGAATGCCCTTTGTACCCTTGATGTAGAATAATTCTCACCCTCACTTCATCCTGCCGTTGCGTTGCTCTATCCACATCCCTCGAACGACACCGTAAAAGTCTATTGTCGTACGAACGCTGACATTTTTTTTTTCGAAATTCCTTCTTAACTAATGACTTTTTTTCACAAATAGCCGTTCACGCTATTCATCGATACACATAACGTTCAGTGCTGTGTGACGAATTTTATCGAGAGAAATAAACCCACCAAGTGTTTCGGTATAGGAAAGGAAAGTTAGCGCGAAGCACGATAAACGATCGTTTAAGCGTCGACGTATTGAGTCACGCAATTCTTTCGTAAAATTATGGCGAATTTAATAGCACGCGTATGATTTTCGTGCAAAATCGAAATTTGCTGTTTTATTTGTTTTCTACGTGAAATCGAAAAATCCCCATAAATTCAAACATCCGATAAATTTGCAGTACTTGCACAATGTATTTGGAAATTTAATACTGTACGAAATTTTTGCATTGCTTCGCTCGACGAATTATCATATTTTTCTATTTGATTTAATATTTGCCGCTATCGCTCCGATTCGAGATGTGGTCCAGCCGAATGCAGGGGCGCGCGAATACTGAACAGACTTGTAGCGCGAGAGCGTCGCGACGGTCTCCCACGAGCAACCCCTCCTCGCAGCATCTCTTACTACGCGCATTCCTCTTATCAACAAGGGGTGGTAGCATCGCCTTAGAAATTTCGTCTAACAGACTGAAAGAGCACGCCTACCTTCACCCTCTATCAACTCCTCAATTTATACATCCCTCTGATGCAATAGAGTGGTTTGCCTACATCACATTTTTTAAAATTATTTTCTTCGTCGGACCTCACTCGGTAAAGCATGTATGTCATGTAAATTCTCTTATCACTTCTATCGTCCATCTACATTTTAACTTATAATAATTCACGCTTCGAACTTCTCGAATCTCTTTGCTCCTGAGATCAAACTGATTCTTTAAAGGTTGCGGTTCTAAATCGTATCAGCCTATCCTAGTCAGCCTGTTACCATTATCGGATGGCAGCGTCACCTTTTGACCCTAAATCCCACAGGCTCTCGGTTATGTCTTATCTCTATATCAGATAAAATTGGTTTTCTCGCATGTCACAGGGATTCAGTAATCCCTTATCCTCAATCTCGTACAGATTTTCAGTTGGGTTTTTTCGTCGGCGTTTTTCTATACTAGGGCAACACGTGCGCTTTCGCCTGCGATTTAAATATCTACAAAAATTCGATTCCGAGCTGATATGAATTTTACTAAATGAAAAAGTTAAATTACGAATTTTTTCCTTCACGACGATTAGATGGATAGCGAAATTTACTCGTAAAACAAAACTAACAGCGCCTCTTCGATTTCACGTGTCGAGAGTCCTGAGTATTTTCTTCTTAACTTATTTTGCCCATTGCAGAGCTTCATTCGGCTAGAGATGATGTCACGTGGGACGTTTACTTTTATTATTTTGGCAAGGCTACGCGCGTGATATTCGTCCATGAGTTTTACTTGGCATCAAAATAACGTTAAGCTGATAGCCTTTGTTTTACATGAGATTCATGAAAAATCATTGAATTTTTCATTTCTATAGAAATCATAGTGGGTAATTGAAAATTCTTGAGAACTTCGAGAAGAGGCAACTTGAAGAAACTTTACTCAGACGTTCTACAATAACGACTCTAAGAACTCCATGGGAACCTTAAGAACGAATGACAATTTTATTACATTACCACGAGGCTGTGAATCCCAAAAATATTTTTTTACTCCATCTTTCTTTACCCTTACTTTGATCCATTTTACTGATGTTCCAAGAAGAAATTATCTAATAGTTAAATATGTGATGTATTTGTCAGACACACTTTTTTTTTACTATATCTTGCGAGAAATGACCATTCGTCTTCATTTAATTGTTCGTTGCGGGCCTATGAAGTTTCCATGAGACAGGTTTCAATTAACTTTTACGTTAAAGTTTATATTTTCTTGGTAAATATAAAGCCCTCTGGGGACTCATTATGTACAGTTAGTCCCAGCAATTTATATATTTGCCTTCCTGAAAATTCGTTCTTGGACCGCGTTGTGTCACGTTCCGTGTACCGTTCGTAGTCTTACTCATTACCGATAATCCTCACCCTTCATAAACCTCCGCATTCCAAG
>JASANN010000004.1:705163-745494 GCA_031762395.1 Calameuta pygmaea | reverse complement strand
GAAACCCACCAATACTTCCTGGAACCCACAACAAATATAAATTCGTTGATCTACGATCACCGAGTGAGATCGTAACAGTTGCTACCACATTTTTTTATTTTCGTTCGTTATCTGCATGCCGGAGTATTGTATTTGTTTATCGCTGAGTATTTTTAAGTTCTCAAAGAAACAAAAAAAATTAATAAGTTTCATTAGAATAAACCATTTATTTTCGTATTCGTGACTGAAAAAAAAGATTTCTTGCTGTTTGCTACTTAATTTTTTGCATCATGACGCGGGTCTCTCAACTTTCTAAAAGCGTCTGAAAGTGAATTTCTCTCGTAATTTTTTTACATCAAATAAAAAAAATTTATAACGAGACTAAAAAGGACTAAGATTTTATACGAGATACACGAGTACATGAGATTCTTATTGCAATGAAATTCAGATCGTAGGATGTGCAAGTGCGTGGGTGTTTACGTGATTTCACTAACGACGATAAAGCCTGAATGTTTTAAAGGGTCCATTTCGTAAGAAGAATGAATGATTTTATTTGAAATTTTGTATGGGAGGACGAAGAGTTATCAAGGTTTTTCATTTTGCTCACGAGAACCACTTTCGACTGAATTCTAAAGAATCAATACGATTTTACGCTGATCTCATCAGAATCTCCCGGCGTGTTATTCGTATGCATTGAACAGCGTTTCAACCAGTTTTAATGGATAGTCATTTACTGGACTTCTGTTCTATCATGATTAAGCAGTTTTCAATATAAATCATTAATCTTCAAGTGGCAATACTTATTGTCAGAGAGAAATATTTCCTACATCGTTTTCTAATAGATTACATATCATAAAAATGGCTCTACGATATTATTGTCGACTATTATACATCACTATCCATATCGCATTAATTACCTACATTAAAATAATACGGTCGAGAACAAAGATTATCGCGTTATTTATTGATTGATAAGCGATATCATTTTAATAGCCATTAAAAATGACAATTATCCATCCCGCAGGATTATATACATATATATGTACTGTTCGCAATACCTAGCTGATGCGTATTTATATTTAAAAAAAAAGGTAAAAAAGAATGAAACATTGGCATATCACACCATTCAAACTCTATCCTATCCGAGACACATACCGCTTTATGATCCTCAAAACAGCCGTTACGCTAAAAATTATTTGAGAACAGTCCTCAAAATATTCACGTGTCCTCAAACTAGTTAATACGTGATTGAAAATATTGGCAACATGGTTCAATACCGAATTTATGTATGTATATGTGCTTGTGTGTGTCGTGTGCGTGTAAACCGCTAGAATAAATTAATCAGACATTTTAATGAAAATTCTTGTGCAGTAATTATATAAAATATATTAATTTACGCTCTCTGACGTAATTGTCTACAATTTCGATAAAAAATGAATTTCTCGAAATTCATTTCTCGTTCAAATAATCTATCAGTATATAGATTTAGTTAGTTTTCAGTAACGGCCTCACGTTAGATCTCGCGGCCATACTATCTTCTCACTTGAGGTATTATCAGTTTAATATTCATATGGAGTTAGATAATGCTAAGACATATGTTAAATGATCTAACATATCTTTAAAATATTTTTGGATTTAATGGTATCATTAGGTATACACAAGTGATTTCTTATATCACCTCTAATATGTGTCATTACATAAGAATCTCAAATTCATTTAATAGCGTTTCGTTAAATGTTGAAACTGTAATAAAGATTATCAAAAAGATCTCTGCTGCTATCTTAATTGATAATTCATTCAACAGTACACAGAACAGTATTAACATCAGTCCGTCCATACTTATATAAAGCCTAAAAAACAATTAAGATATAATTTTGCAGAGAGCTGTTACAGAATACGCAGCTGTCGTTAAACTAAAGAAATAAAGTGAATAGTTGCGTGCATAAGGATTACAACGTGAATGGTAAATACATTAATTAAGCCTAAGTTCTTTTTTGTTTCCATTATCGATAGCACGTTTCGATTCGAGTCTTTTCTTAAAACTGAAGTTAAGAAACGTCAACCACTTTAAATGTCCGTATTTTGTTGTAGAATCTCTTTACAATAAATTTTGCATACTCTAAACGATTTCTTAGGGCCTAATTTATCGATAGAGATGAAAAAAATAGTCAGGTGTCATAATTTTCTTTTATAATTCGATGTTCGGAAAATCGGCGCAGTGAACCCTCGCTTGTTCCTATGTCTGTCTATGCTGGCCATGAAAAATTTAGCTCAGTGTCTGCTATTAAACTACTGCTGTGAAAACAGTGTTCGGTAATAGGGAGAACTGTCACGATAGAGGGGACACTGACAGGCGTGTCTATATTTCGTATATATTCGAAAATAAATGCAGTATTCGATTAAGTCAATGCTTTGAAAATATATTAGTGAGGTTTTACAAAGCTGTAGAAAACGAATTTACTTCCTTCATGGCTAAAAATGACAGATTCCAGCCGGATCAGTTTTATGGGGTTTGAGAATGGGGACATTCACCTTACTTATCAATGAAAAATTTTTTTTCATAAATGTATAAGGATGTACTAGATACTTTGATGAACCGTATACAATTAAGATATTTTGTTCCGTTGATCCCACGTGGCGAAAGAAAATCACGACGCGATAGTAATGAACTTTGAAGAGTAAAGTGCGACGTCATGCGTTGTCAGAACGAATTCTCAAGGTGGAAAACTCAACTGGAATAATTTAATCCCACGGATGATCCACGTTGTCGGAAAACGGATCTCGGGTTATTCCTCAAAAGGATGCGATAATCTGTGACACGAAGATAACACTTGACGACGGTTCTCGGACGATAATTATCGTACGAGACTGCCGAAATATCGTGGTTTACTGATCTCAGCTTCAGGACTTTAATGTCCACAATGCTAATCCTTTAACCCGCAAGGTGCTCTGGATATGTGTATATCGATATTATATTTCCGCAACATCTGATAAAACGCGCACCACACTGGTGTGGCTGGATTTCAATTTCGCAGCCTGAGAGTTAATAACGTCGGATTAATTTTTCTTAGCTTCTATATACAGCTCTTGGGCTGTTTTTTTTATAACCTTTTTTCTATCCTTTTTTTTTTAGAAGAATATGACGGACATCGAAGGGTTTAAGAACAAGGTCTCATCCTCAGATGAGCAATGCTGCACGTCTGGCTTTAACGAAAACTGGAGAATAGTTTTGAACGTTGTCATTCTCAGTGGGGCATTCATGGTGCAATTCACGGCCTATGAGGGTACAGCGAACTTGCAGAGTTCAATAAACTCAGGATTGGGTCAATTTAGCCTCGCTGCGATTTACTCCAGTGTTATCCTGAGTAGCCTCTGCATCCCTGTTGCTGCGATCAAGTAAGATTGCGGCTTCCGCTGAACTCTTTCTTTATAAGGATTTTACCTTTATTCTGCATTGGCTTTGCTTTGATATAATTTTCTTTCATATTTCTGTATAATATTTATTCAGGCCTTTTGAACTCATTTGTAGTTGCCTTCAAGGAAATTGCTGCAAAGTTTTATACTGTTTTGTTTGGACTATACGATAACTTTCGAACTCCGTCTTTCATCATCACCGTGTATTTTCGAGGAAACGGTCGCGACAATCTTGGAAAGCTCGTTGAAAAGTTCCAATTGTTCCCGAAGGCAAGGAATGCAGATTTATTATCCTTGTTCTATGTAATATGCAATTTTCTCCCTTGCATACGGAATATGTACAGGGTGTCTCACCGAAAGTGCACATCTCGATTAAGATACGGGGAAAAGTTTCAGGCAAAAGTTGTATGGTTTCAAGGGGGATCGATATTTCATCCAAATGATTTTTTTTAATATTCATTTGATTTTGAGATACAGCGCGTTACATGTTTTTTAAAATGGAACATCATTTCCTGTTGGTATAAGAAAATGTAGATTGTTTTTTTTTTTTCTTAACTTTTTAAGGCATCGCAGACTAAAATCCATGCAGCTATTTCCAAGTTATCGAGAAGTGAATTTATTGAACAATCTTCGGTTGTAAAATTAAGCGCGCGAACGAATCCCAAGTGTTCTAGCGACGCTGCACCGAAGATCGTTCAATAATTTCACTTCTCAATAAGTTGAAAATGGCTAAGCGGATTTTAATCTGGAAGGTCTCAAAATTATGTTATACCAACAGAAAATGATGTCCTATTAAAAAAAAAAAAAACATGTAACGTGCTGTATCTCGAAATCAAATGAAAATACAAAAAAAATTATCTCGATGAAAAATCGACCCTCCTGAAACTATATAACTCTTGTCTGAAACTTTTCCCCGTATCTTCATTCGTAAAGGTGATAATCAAGGTGTGCACTTTCGATGAGACACCCTGTATATTTAGCCTCGAGAAGCATTTCTGATTATAGTGTCGAGACACTTATTGCTATTCAAGATTGAAGAAAAGTGCAAAATTTATTTCACTTTGTGTCCAATCATCTATGTTAAATAATTATTTTTTATTTTACTCGTGAAAACAAAGGCATATAATATTTTACTGTAACTACTGCAATAATACTGGTAGGATTTCAATATCATGCAACAGCAGTTACGTCGAACTAACTATGGACAAAGCTTAGTAAGCTTGCAAACTGTCAGTCTGTGGTATGCATGATCAAATACTGATATTAGATACCCTGGCGTGCAATATATACGTATATCGACATACATCCATAAACCCTGCAAAGCATACAAAATGAAAATAAAGTGAAAAGCAAGAGTTTTAAATAAAATTAATTTTGTGCAAATTTTCTTCTTTCGGTTATTTTCATATTTCTCATTTTTATAAAACGCACCATTACCCAGTTTTATTTGTCCTTGTTAGTCACTTAATTTATCATTTAATCAGACGTCGAGAGAGTCCAAAGGTGGAAATCAACGCTACACCGCAGATAGCCGAACGTCTAAGAAACTTGATATCCTGTTAAGTCGTTAATTATCACGTGTTCTTACATTTTTGTCTCAAGCGTAAATAGACCGTAACTCTATATATGTACAGCTAATAAAATTTATGCATAACTTTGAAAAATTTAATAGCAGCAGCAGATGCCGTTTTTTTACGTTATTAAACGCGTTTACGGTACAATAAATTTGTTTGTCATCCTTAGCGTTAAACCCAGTGCTTCACACAAGTTCGATAATTCAATTGCGAACTAAATTCATATGTATATTATATTGTACCAATGGCTTAGTACCAAAACAAATTGACTTTGTTGTAGGCTAGTTACACGCTGCTCGATATTCAAGTATCCGTTTCGTCCTGACAAGTAGTCGGGACACGGGTAGAAACTTCCTGGTGGCTCAGGAGCCAATGGAAATTTGAGGGTGTACTACGAAGACCCCCGTAAGCCCAAGACCATTTAGGTCCTCTAGGTGTTTAGTGGAATGAATTATCATCCCCAAGACTTACCCCAGCCACGCAATAGCAGAGAGGCCCGACTCGATTAAAGTTTCCTTAATAATTTCGTAAAACATTGTCTGATTATGGCTTGAGAATAAAATGAAAAGGGTTTCCAAGTGTTAGTCGATTAAGGGTTGTGAACATAGGGAAACGACTTTTTGCAGGATCAGTGTAGACAAGGAGACATCGGTTAAGGGCGCGCCGGTTTAAGTGGGTGTGTAAAGTGGACGAAAGTGTAGGAGCACTTTTGACACCCTACTATTTTATTTAACGAACCTTTCGCGACCAACCCTCTCGCCTTTGGAATAATAAGCTGGCCCCGAAGAAAATGCTGGTAGAAGTGAACAATTTCGAGACTGCAGCGTCTTCCGTTTAAATAGCCTCTATTGCAATTTCAACATATCGATCGCGCTGGGACCGGTTGGTTATCGATTAAAATAAGAGCAGTAACTTTTTTGTGAAAAACCCCCTAATCATTTGACCTCGTACGTGGCTATAGAAATCTGTGGTAAGGCCGTATGGTTTTGGTGAGCGATCCCTCGAGAATGAATTACATTGGCTGTTCCTAGGAAATTGATTAACCCACTTTTTTTTTGCACTTGAGAAATTCAGGAAAATTCGTCGAAGCGTATAGGGCGATGAAACACTGGAAAATAAAATTACTATAAACTCACGTTAGGTTTGAATTAGGATACGAAAAAAAAAAAAACGACGTACACCCCTACGTGTACGGTTAACTTTTATGTGGCACATCGTAAAACTTACTAACTAGCGAGACGCTGAAAGTTTTGTGTTTTTCTCTGACAATAAGTTTACCTTTGACTCGCTTACTGTGCTTTACGATCACCATTGTGTCGTTCGACAAGCAATTTAACGATCTGTACAGTCGTCCCTTGCATGATAAGAGCTCGATACTAAACGATAGTATAGATGTTCAGGTATGAGTACAGCGTCTTGGTAATTCCTGAGAGCAGCTAATTGAGACTCTCGCTAAATAAATATTCATCTCGGTTAGATTCCACGGTTATCTCTACACCTGAATCCGTAACCACGTGTAGCGATACTGAATTGGTTGGAAAAGGTCACGAAAAACGTATTATAACCATAGTCCATATAAATTGGTAGTGGTGATCGTACCATTATGATTTATGAGAATGGACCAAAGCTGTCCGACGATACATGTCGAACTTGATAGTCCGAGGGAAAGTTCATTATTCGTAAGATTTTCTGGTTTTCGTGTATATGTACGTGTCTGATAATACCGGGCGAAAGGAGGGAAGTGCCGAGGGAGATATTTCGAAAAAGTTTCACGCTTCCGTCTGATACCGCGATAAGAAGGTCATAAACCTAGCATCCGGAAGTGACGAGGGAGGCCTAGAGAGACTTTATCTTGCTGTTTCAGATATTTGGGATGCAAATGGACAATGGCCTTGTCGTTGCTAACCTACATGCCATACATAGCTGCTCAATTTCACCCCACAGCTTACACACTGATACCAGCCGCCGTTGCTGTTGGATTGGGTGGTGCTCCTCTCTGGTGTGCCAAGTGCACTTACGTGACGATAATTGCCGAAGCCTATTCGAATTTGACCGGTATAGCAACGGATGTCATAGTGGTGCGATTCTTCGGTATTTTCTTCATGTTTTTTCAATCCGCCCAAATCTGGGGCAACCTCATTTCCTCGTTGGGTGAGCGAATTTATTTATTCAGTACATAAGTTAGTCATATATACAATAGCTAATAATCAGTCAATTGACATTCCGAGCAGCCTCTCGTAGTTGAAGGAAAATATGGTAACAATTAATATCGGTAGTAGCTTAATCAAAATGAATATATTCAGTGTCATGATTTTTAGGAATGCATTTTTTTTAATTTTTTCTATACGCTGGTAAAAGTATCTATGCAATCTTTTAGTCCTGTCAAGAGGTGGTACCTCGAATAGCAATTCCTCGACCGTGGGAGCCATCGAAGGTATCTGCGGTGTCAACTTTTGTCCGACACATGCGACGAAGAAGACTTTGCTAGCACCTAGCACAGAGGAGATTAATATGATAGCTCTTATCTATTTAGGATGTATGGTCGGCTCTTTTCTTGTAGTCGCACTCTTCGTAGACTCAACCACCAGGTAAAAGATGGTACATATCCCGAGTACTTTTGGGAGGTGGCTTACTTTCGGTTTATTGAAGGTACGATAAGGATAGAAAAGGAAGTGGCACAGGACACACAGGATTCGGACTACTTTCTGTCGTCTTTAAATTACTTAGACAGAAAAATCAAATTCTTATTTTGCCCATTACAATGTGGCTGGGTATGGCGCACGGTCTTCTCGCAGCTGATTTCACTTCTGTAAGTTAAAGCTGACTTGGTTCTGTGTTTTTTTTTTCGTTACTTTTCATGCGATTTGACAGAGCGCGAAGAGCTCAAAAGCTTTTGCTTTTAAAATCTCTACTTTCGTCTGTCTGACGCGAAGAGCTTAAAGCGTTTAAAAAGCACGTTGAGGAATAAAACAAAACGAAAAGATCTTGGACTTAACGCATACTTTCACAGGCTTACATTACCTGCGCTTGGGGTGTCAGCAAAGTGGGTTACGTCATGATATGCTATGGCGTTTTCAATGCCATTTCAGCCATCACTATGGGTTGGATGACCAAGATAACTGGAAAGCTAGTGGTAGTTTGCGGCGCCACTATTATTCATCTTGGATTATTTGTATTTCTCTTGAATTGGATACCTCGTGGAAGGGAGAACGAATTGTGAGAGAAACGATTAGCACAGCAAGTTGTATTGTACTTTATATTGCTTTTTTATCTATTTTTTTTCATTTTATTTATCGTACATTTACAGGTATATAGTCTTTCTCGTTACTGGACTCTGGGGAGCTGCTGATGGTGTCTGGTATGTTCAGATAAACGGTAAGATAATTCATCACGTTGAATAACATTCACTGTTTTTTTATATTTGGATAAACTTTATCCCGGGTCTTCTATTCGAGCAATTTTACCAGGTACCTCGATATTTCGCGCGATGATAGTTTGCAGTTTTTTTTTTCCTTATCGCATCTCACTCCGTTACAAATAATAGGGAATGTTTCCAATTAGTATTTTTACTGACTGTGTTGAATCGCGCCTGGTATCGACCTGCACATTTAACCCTATACGATAAAAGGATTC
Source organism: Calameuta pygmaea (assembly GCA_031762395.1). Taxonomy (NCBI): domain Eukaryota; kingdom Metazoa; phylum Arthropoda; class Insecta; order Hymenoptera; family Cephidae; genus Calameuta; species Calameuta pygmaea. The sequence continues at coordinate 736,894 of JASANN010000004.1, read as the reverse complement.
CTTTTCCAGTTTTACTTTCTATTTCCTCTTCATCCAATTACACGGAACGTAAAGTGCGTACTGTACTTTGGTATAATAAAAGCGTAAAGAGAGCCAAGGGGAGGAACACGAGATCCTTAAAATCCAAATGGTTCGTTAAATTTACACAAAATCGGTAAAAGACAATTGGATAATGGGGTCAGTGAAAAATTTCAGTTATCAGAAAACAAGCGGATAACCCAAGAGTGTTGTCTATCAATAAGATGTCTTTTGTGGTTCTTCTGAAGAGTTGAAAAATTTTGGGAAAAAGAAAAAAAAAGAGAATGATGCTCCAGATTTTTCATCCATATTTCAATCCCTGGTTCACTGACCACGGACATCAACAACTCTTGAGTCTGACCCTTCTGTGTTAAAGGCAATTCATTGGCTCTTCAGGCCAATTTTTTACACTTGATTCATTGTTAATAGAAATTTCCCTAATGGATAAGAATAATCGAAGCGCATCAATGCTACTCTTTGAAATTCAACAGTCATTTATTTAGTCGACTCTTTTTTTTTTTATTTCTTATTCTCCTCTATACCGATGCTCAAACCGTTCACTTACCAAGGTACTGATTTTCTGAGTATCCCTTAGCAGAGATTTGTTAACCCGAATTTCTGCGACGTCGTTCCCTCTGCGTTCCCAGCACCCTTACTTAACTCTAGGGATTCATTTGAAATTCCAATTTAACGTCGGCGATTTTCTTTTCGCGACAACAGTAACAATCCCGTACCTATAGGGAACATATACAACCACGTACAAAAGCCGTATATCAGTTTAGCTAATGTATCCAATTTTACTGAGTTGAAATTTATTCCGTAATTTTCTTCCCTTGAACCTTCAAATCTAATCCATTACGCACCTTAGAACGAAGCTTTGCTAGAAATATCTTTACTCGAGATTTCTATCACGCACGTCAATCCTTTTGACAAAAGTAATACAGAAGGGTTCTAAACAAGCCAAGTTTATATCTTTCGATCGAGCTTTCCACTTTAAGTTTCGTTTTTCTCGAGTCATTTCAATTTTTTTCTCCATGATGCCCTATGCCATCAAACGTTCTATTACTTACGACAGGGACTTAAAAGTACGTCAGGGCCGTATCACGTTGAAACAGTATCCGGACGCGTGTTTCCATAGTTCATATTATACGTCGTATTTTTGTAAAGTTACTGTACCTTAAACGCATAGGGTAATAGATTTATGCAAAGATTTAACCGGTTTAAAGAAATTTCCATTAATGTATTTTTATACGAGAAGACTCAAAGACGCCCCTATAACGATGCCTACGGCAGCAACGCGGTTTTTCTAAATCTCCGTAAATTTTTCTAGCACGTTCATATCCTGTGTTTTTTTTTATTTTATAGCAATGTACGGTATCCTGTTTCCCAAACAGGAAGAGGCTGCCTACTCGAATCTTCGTATATGGAAAGCATTGGGTTACGTTATTGCTTACGCGTACAGCGCTCATTTGTGTACGCAAGTGAAAATATACATTTCGGGTGGTTTGCTGGTATTAGGTGCTGTTGGACTCATCATTGCGGAGCGGAGCATTGTTCACAAGAAAAAAGGCTAATTGTGCCAATATTTAAATTTTGAATATATATATGTATATGTTACGCGTACCGTATGCTGATAAATATATTGTCGTGATCTCTGTATACAAATAAAATTGTTATTGTTAGAAAATGTATTGTTGGTATTTGGTATAGATTTTGCACGTTAAAATATTCAAGTCTTTCTGGAGAACATGGACGTCGATTATGATATCAATATTGTCTGGCGGATACAACGCGTATTTCCGTACTACGTTTTATCGATACTCTCTTCATCCAGAGTCATGTTATTCTTACGTTACATAAAGTGCGAGTACTGAAATTGTTACGGAAATGATCTTCCTTTTATGTATAAGAATATATTCCAGGCTGTCAAAGTAGTTTTACGTGAGAGCGTGTTATGGGTTAGAACTACAGTTACACCTACACTCCAATGTTATGGTGTCATTTACAAATTTTCTTTAATTTTTTTTTCCCTTTTTGACTCAACACATAAATTACGCTAACAATATTTTTTGACTGATCCGAAGATTGAACCAGTCGTTTGAATACTCAAATAACGTGTAAAACGTGTAAGCGTGTACCACTTTGTTTTTTTCTTAGTCTTTACTTTTCTGGTGGATTTCGGTAGTTAACCTTGAATAAACTCACAGACTCAAGCTGTATGGTAGCATGCGTGCCGAGTATTAATAAATATAACGAAAATCACTTTCTAGTTCGCTTCATTATAAATCAAGGATTTGACGTGAATATAAATATATTTATTTTTCTAAGTATATTTGGTACCTTTGGTATTTTTACTTATTTTAAACACAAGAAGCCCGCGCAACGCTCTGTAGCTGAAGTCTATTTGATAATAAAATTTCCGAACGTGACGCTATCCTTAACATTAATTCCCAAATCTATGAGGAAGTCGAAATTCTCCTTGTCTATATATTAAGTTATAATCAAAAATAGCTGAGTCGCCAGTCCCCAAAATTCGTATAGTCTAGTGGCGGGGCGATCACTGCCCACCATATTTCTTTTATTAAGTTGTTATTCCCCTTCAGTCTACTGTAGCCTACCGCTCTGTCCAAATCTCCAGCCGAACCCAATCATGCCACCGTGCCGGTAATAAGAAATCATCTTATCTCAGCTGCGCCAGTAAGTGCACTTATATTGACTCTTATTCACTTGATTTTCGCATTACAGCGACCACAAAAAAAAAAAAATTGTGCGCGACCTACGTTAATATTATATTGATTGATCCTGATCCAATGTTCATTTGAAATTGAAATGCTTCAATTGGTAAACGACACACAACAGAATTTAATTATCACTCTGCCCTTAAAAAACTAGTCACATACACCAGTGATCACGAAAATTTAAATCCGATTACGCTATTCAATCGATCATCGGGCATTTCTTTATTTGCGAATCTTTTTTTTTGTCAAGTTGACCCAAGCGTCTATACTTTCAATGTCCCAAGCGTTTTTCTCTGTACGAAAGGGCAAAAGAGTATTTTATCAACGCGTTGCCAACGATTTTCTCGTGCTCCTCGACTTGTTACGCGTCGCGTCGACAAAGTGACAGAAGTGGATTTCCGGTTGGAATATCACCGAAGTGGCATTTCCCAACGAGGACGGTCAATTGAATGGAACGGGACGTCGGATGAATTCAAAAGAGTCACATAGATACAGTATCCATTTGGTGAGTTACCAAGCTTTCAGTATAAAGTTCTCCAATGGCGTAACGTCGTATTTGAATACTGAAACGTGTTCATTTCGCATTGTAAAAGTTATAATGCAGTATCATTGCACGAAGAGAATAGCATATATCGGATACTAAATGAATTAATGGATACATGCTTGATGTATATCTGTAGTATACATATATCGGACATTCGCTATTCAGAATGCTTGAATTTAGAAAATACTACGCATCGTCCTCACTGCTCCCTATTGACGTAGTTTCCAATCTGTTTCTGACACTTTAACTGCTTCTGTGCGTTACGTGTAATGTTAACGCATAACTGTGCAATCGTGAAGCACATACGGCTATTTGGATCTATACGCTGGGATTGACAATAGAAATTTTAAAGCGACCGTCTTGTCTGATAGAATCGGAGCAATAAACTGCGAAATCATGTTCCTATCGATTTATTAAGTTTTTTTTAAATTCTCTTAAGGACTTACACGCCGAAGGAACATTTGAAATAAATAAGAACGATATAACAAGAGAATATTATACGTGGAATTAATTCTTAATAACGTTTAATATATATCTATATATTGTCGATAAACAAATAATTTTTTCAGTCTTGTTGGTATAAAAAAATCATTAAAAAAATTCTTATTCAATTTATCGAATCGCTACCAACCTCATTACCGCTCGCTAGATGCTTGCGATTGTTATCTTTCTGAGAAAATAAAGATCCTCCTATTGTCTTCATGATCTTCCGTACAATTATCACATAGGAGCAAGAATAAAATACACAGGATTTACATGTCCTTAGAATTGCACGAGTTTCGAGGTCTAAACGAACGTATTATACATTACAAATCAGAGAATATTGAAATCGCCTATAGCCTTAACTCGTCGAAGAGATACGACGTTTGAATTAATGGCATTACGATCGTCGAGTTTAAATCGTCGTTAAGAATCGATATTGTCCGTGATGCTTACTCGTGAAAGGAACCTCGGTAGGCTTTTCAAGGTTAGGATAAATACCGCTTTTAGTGTCTGCTCTAAATACCAATCTCACATTGTAACACAGTTAGGACTCGCGTATGATCGTTGGACAATAATTCTATGGTCCATAGAATTCGAGAACCTTTGAATTATATAGTTTCTGCTTTACGGTTTGTCAAAGCTTTAGGCTGTGACCAACGTACTTTAGAGATTATTCGCATACGGTGAATCGGGTCTGAATACTCAGCTCTACTCCAAGCCTGGTATAACCGGCTATAACAGTTCTATGAATATTCCAATATTTGCTGTCAGATTGTTCACCCAGAAATATATTGGCAACATGAATGTATGCATCTGTCTGTATATATATATATATTATAGAGACTACATATTAGGCGGTACATAGGGAATGAACCACTCCTACGTCATGTCCTCGACTGAAGTAAACGTTCACCGGCTTTTAACGAGATTGTATCACGCGAATGTTACAGCTCTTATCACTTTACATTACAACATTCCAATTAATATTGAACCTCGTTATTAAATAATAACGTCCGTGCTATAGCCATTGCGTCAAAAGATACGTGACGATAGGTGATAAGAAATCTTTGCCTTTATTGTTATTTATCTATACGTGCGTACCCTAACGATTCTTTGAAGATGGCCTTATACCGATTTATATGCATGGTGGTTAACGTGGCCGTGTATAGGCGATAGCCGGCGGAACGTGTTTTTGTGGTGAAATTGGTACAATTGTCCTGTCAATTTTCGTAGTTTGTGCCAGTGCCAAGTTAACGTGTGACGTTTCAGATTTATTGTTACTCTAGAAAGTCAACCTCATTCCCTCTTGTTATTTCTAACTGACTTGCTTTAAAGCAAAGACCTTCGAGCTGACTAACGCTAGTACTTTCGCGATGGTGATCACTGGTTCGATAAGACGAATTTTATTATTTTTTATTGTAACTCGCTAAAACATTTTTTGCGCGACAGGCAATGAACGTACGTTGATTAATTGCATGCCGATTGTCAGTGTTGAAGATGGGTTATGTCATTGCAATTTTTTTTCTGTTATGAATCCTCTATACTCTGTCTTGTTGACTATGGATTATTTAATGGATAGTCGGTACTAGGTAACTCTGTAGTCTTGTATGGCTGTGTGGCAGCTGTATACATTGGAAATGAGAATACGTGATCCATGACGGACACGGTGGCGTATTGTAACATATGCGTAATCCATAATTGCCATAACCTCTGCATTACTTCATACCTTGGGTAAACACATTGGTTTCTGGCTATAAACGCATTTCTGGTCTCGTAGTCAAGCGTAATGCGGTCATAATGGTAGGTTAAGTGAATTATTGATTATTACATTAGCTCGACAAAGGAGACAACAAGACGAGCGCCTTGGTTACGTTTGAGAGGAAGTAACTGCAGCAGATCAATTTCCGGGATGATTTTGCTAGCATGTGGAGGTAATTAGTGTTTTTTTTTATTTTCATTCGTCTACGCGCAGATTCGTATCGTGACGAAGAGTCGAAGAGGAAGTTTCTGTTCTTGGTCGAACCACGTGCAGAATTTTTTTTCTTCTGTAATAAGAAAACCGGTATGACGTTTCGTAAATTAGCAACTGGCGTTAAACGTGTTGCATGCATTGCGAAACGTATAATATTCATCATATGCATGTCTTAGACGTTGTGCGATATTATAAAATAATGTTCTTAATATTAATTTTTTAATTAATGTTTTCTTTTTTTTTCCTAACGCACATCCTTGTATACAACTTTGTACTTCCTCTTATTTTTTATTTCAGATACCCTGACTATGGAAAACCTGATGAACTTGAAGGCACTTTCGATCGGCTCCAAGATGGAGCTGCAGAACCTGTTATTAAGTCTATTTAGTATGACACGTACAGTCGAATGGATAACTCTAACTTGATTCACATTCCTTCAATCTTGGACGCTCTCCGTCTATTATCTTAAAGCCCAGGTAGACGCGATAAGCTTGCGATAACGGGAGTTAATAAAAATTCTTACACCCATGGGTTAATAGACTTCTTTAAAGTAAATGTTAGGTGTATTGTTAGAAAGAGCTGGCTGGAGCAATTGAACAGTATCTGGTAGAACATACAGCAAGGCGTATCAGGAATAAAGATAACGTCGGGTTATCTTTCGTCAGGTATTTTTAAAACTTTCACAATTGGTTCAATTTGTCAATTGAAAGTTGCGCAAGTGAATTTAATAATTTGACGTGAAAAAGAAAAAATTTACAAAAATTGTCTGTCGCAAAATTGAAAAATAAAATTTCGTGAAACCCTTGACAAGGGGTCTTCGTTTTATAGTAGTTCGTGAGTTTTATTTAATGACGTCTCAGTCAAACGAAATGGCAGGTGAATTCGTGAAAGTGAAAAGTGAAAGGACGAATTTTCAACCCACGGAACGATGGAGGATAATGAGAAACATCCTGATAATAGGGTTCGCGTTTATGATACATTTTACTGCTTTCTTCGGTGCGAGCAACCTTCAAAGTTCAATCAATGCCGACAATTCCCTTGGAACTTTCACCCTTGCGTCGATATACGGCAGCTTGATTTTCAGTAACATTTTTCTCCCTGCTCTCGTGATAAGGTAAGAGAACATTATCGAATCTAACTTTTTCTTTATCGCAGTCGATTCTTTCATATAGAGTCGGGTCTGCCGCGTAGAAATTGGCAGACGAAGGTCTTTACGAGATTGAGATCTTCGGGCCGCGTACAACATTTCGGACAAGAGCAGATCGAAGAAATTGTCTGTCGCATTATTTATTAATCAATATATATTATATACTCTCGTAGACATCAATTTATAGCGTGCCATTCAAATTATCATTTGATAACCACGAGATTAAATTAAATTTCAAATGTTAACTAAGACAAGCGGTATTGGACTGAAACACTAAAATGGTACAATAACTGATATCTCAATTAAATCTAAAGTATGTCATCGTATTTAAGATAATAATTGATCAATAAATTGAATTTTTCATTATTTTTCTCTATTAAACGTCAAACGATATTTTTATTTCTGATCCTCTCGTTACAGTTGGTTAGGATGCAAATGGACCATATCTCTCGCCTTTATCGCCTATATGCCTTTCATCGCGGCCCAATTCTATCCAGAATTCTATACCCTGATACCAGCTGGTTTGGCTGTTGGAATAGGCGGTGGTCCTTTGTGGTGTGCTAAATGTACCTACTTGACAGTAGTGGCCGAAGCCTACGCGACAATTTCCGATATGAACGTCGATGTTCTGGTCACCAGATTCTTTGGCTTGTTCTACATGTTCTTCCAAATGTCACAAGTCTGGGGCAATTTGATCTCATCTGCAGGTGTGTTTCTCATATGAACAATTTCTACGGCGCACATAGCTGTGTGTTATGATCGGAGGGTGAATCGATAAATTCTATACTAAAGCAGCGCATACATATCGTACAGTGTAAACGCACTGCAATCTGCTGTCAGAAGATTGACCTGTCTGACAGCTGATCGATGTGCCAGATAACATATGGACTGGGTGACAGTCAAGTGGATAATATATTACACTTTTAACAGTCACACAAATACGAAATAAGTCACTCTTTTGATCTTGCATGTTGATTTGCATTGAATTATTATTTTTTTAATATAAGTTTGTAGATTATGTTAATTTTGTTATCATTTTGATTTTCTGTATTGTTGCAGTTCTGTCATATGGCGTTGAAGCACAGGCTACTAACGTCACTTTAAATAGCTCTGTAGTGGCGGAAGTGTGCGGCGCAAATTTTTGTGGTGCAGTCACTGATACCAGCGAAAATCCAAATTTGACACAACCTCCTACAGAAAGGATTTACTTAATATCCACAATTTATTTAGTCTGTATGATCTTGGCTTGTCTCATCGTTAGCTTTGGAGTTGACTCTCTGTCTAGGTAATTCGTCAGAATGATTTCTTCCCGCGGGCAACGAATTCTATGTTTAATATAAATTACGCCGCGGGCCGTGCAAGTTAAATTTTTCGTCACCCTTATTATTCTCTGCTGTTAAGTTTATAATGAATTAAAAATGCTGCGATAATTGGCTACAGTCATCTAAAACACACACGCACACGCACAGACACGCGGGCGCGCACACTTAATTCAATTACAGACGTTTAATTAAAAGCAAAAGTTTCTTTACTTTCGACAGCTTCCATCAGAAGGTATCTCGTAAAAGTACAACTTTGTATCGAAAGGTAATAGGTGTCAATTCAAAAAAAAACATATTAAATCGTTTCTGTCTTCGAAGTATAGAAAAATCATTATATTTTAAACCGCAGTTATGTAGCATTTTTACTGTGAGATATTCTCGTGGAATAATAAAAGGCTCTACTCTTTGGTAATTTTTAATTTCCCGAGAAAATTACCAACCGCGTTCTTAATCATCGTGCAACTTGGCATATTAAAGCAGCGAAGTTTTTTAGTAGCTCACTTTTCAGTCTGCTTCCATTTATTTCCTCCGCTCTCCCTTTGATTCGAACCCCGCCGAGGATAGGGCGAAGGTAAAGAACTTTACGTTAAATAACACAAAAAGACTTGTGCAAGACACTTCGATATTTGTCAAGAAAATCTTTCGTCGTTAAACTCCAAGTACGAGTGTTGCTTCATGTTGAAAATCGAAAATCCATGAACTCTATTAATAGTTAGAGTGGTCTTTTTTCAGGTACGACAGAGGCAGAAAGGGGTCAGGCGCAGGACTATCAGGCTTTAAACTTTTGTCGGTTACACTGAAGCTTCTGAAGGAGAAAAGCCAATTGATGATCTTGCCGATAACTTTATTTATCGGTGCCGAACAGGCTTTTCTCATTGCCGATTACACCGCTGTAAGAAACTGTTTATAGTAATTTTTTAGTTTTTATTTGATTGAAATTTTTTGAAAATATTCATATCTTTAATCAGTTCTCTTGTTTCAGTCGTACATCTCGTGTGCATGGGGTATCAGCAATATCGGATACGCTTTGATCTGTTATGGCGTCACTAACGCTATAGCTGCCATTGCCACTGGTGCCGTCGTTAAACTTACTGGAAGAATTCCCGTGATGATATTTGCATTCGTTCTTCATATGGGACTGTTGGTTGCTATTTTATATTGGCGACCGACACCCGAGCAGGCTGTCATATATTTTCTGGTGTCTGGTCTCTGGGGAGTTTGCGATGCTATTTGGCTGGTGCAGGTTAACGGTACGTAAATCAAACCTATATCTTCTTCTGGTACGTACATATGTATGTGGCGATATAGTGACGCGACAGTGGGTTACTGGTATGCTTATTATTCTGGTGAGACTTACGTGTTACAATGTGTCGAGCTCTGCAATCTTTCAAATGGTTATAACGTTGTGCAATGAGTGTGTATGATATATCGCCATCTGCATAAGAATTATGTCAGACAAGTCTCTTTTCTGACTTGTATACCAACGGCGAATGATTTATCCATTTGTAGATAAATGTAATGTGATGTTAGGTATTCTAGTTACCGACCGAGATATTTATTGATCCAGTAGCGGCTAGTAGTTCTCGCGACAGTTCATAGATGTCACTTTATACTTTGACACCTTTTTATACCTCATTTCAGTTCACGTAGCTTATTCTTTCTTAAACCAAATTTTAAGCCACTCAAAAATTTCTATGTCGGTTCACCATAAATCTGGGTGTAGCATACATTTGATGACCCCTAGTCATAATCAGATACTATGACCCGTAAGGGTCTTAGCTCTCATTATTAGTATCTCGTCTTTTATATATTTTTTGATACAAGAGAATCGTCTTCGTTAGTTATTTTGATAAATTTTGTTTAACTTGGTTTAAATATTTGCATTGTTCGTCAATTATATATTTCAGCTTTAAGTGGAATTCTCTTTCCAAACAAAGAAGAAGCAGCCTATTCGAATTTTCGACTGTGGGAGGCAACGGGCTCTGTTTTAAGTTACGCATACAGTCCGTATCTTTGTACCTTCAAAAAGTTATATATTCTAATGGGTATACTCTGTGTGGGAATGATCGGATATGGTATTATCGAAGGAACCGGAAAAGTCAGCAAAGCAGTTGCTGGTAACAAAACTGACTTTGAGCTAGTGGCGACAGGTGAAGTGACGCGGTATTAATATTACACAACAAATACTCAATATAGCGTAAATTAGTATCCCGGTTTTACGAATTATATTTTTTATTAAAAAAAAAAAAATTTGCTGATAATTATGAAATGTATCTTGTAACAATACTTACCGCTTAAGGGGATTCGAGATGTAATAACGTAAGGATTATTCATTCATAGACAGTACCACGATAAAATGGACAAATCGATTGATTCTTCTTTCCAAGGAGCAATAATAAAATCTTTTATATAGTAACGCGCATGAACTTACGCCCATATGTGATTTGTACCACAATATATGTTTTTATTTTACTTGTGGACACCTACTAGGTTTTACACAGGTATTCGCTTATTCTAAATTTTTTTCTCTTCATTAAATACGTAGTTTAATGTTACATCGTACCTATTTTCTAACATTGAAATCTAAAGCTACATTTGCTTATGCTAATTGTATACTTATGTGCTTAACTGCCGACTGTGCTTATCCGTCGATTCGCGAATCGATCGATTCGACTTTACTTGTAGATGGATGATCAATGATCAGACATCAATCGGTTCAGGTCTATTCCGGCGATAGAAAGGTACACGCAAGTAATAAGTGTAACGATCCTTTCACTGGTATCAGAAGGATTTCTAGGTATTAGACTGAAACGTCATTAATCATTGGTAGCAGTATTAATTAATTCGCATTGATAAAGTTTAATTTGTTAAATCGATCGATCCCGAGTCTTAGCTAATAATAGTCTTTAGCTTCATTAAATTGCTGATTGTATTGTGAATACTAGCTTAATCTGCGTATCGTATTTACATTCCAAGTTTTTGCAGTCCAGTTTACACTTTATAAAACGTAGTAGGAACTTCGGTTTCGCTGGGCAATGTTTTAAAAACAGTTTCCTCCCGTTACATCGAAAATATTTTGGGCGATCTCAATCGCCCGATTACGTTTCAACAGCGCGTAAGTACGGCGAACATTTCTTTGGGTAAATTGTACGTGAACATCTTTTTAATTGGCTCAATCGGTTTATTACGCAAGACGCAATGAATTTGGCTGAAAACTGTTATAAAACATTCGCCCGTGGATCTATTCTTCCTTAGAAATATGACACTCACGAATACAATTCACATGTTATTAAATCTGTTTGCGTACATGGCGTGTGTGGTGTAACGCGTGTGTGATTTGTGTGTGTTCGTTTTTTTTTCATGTAATTTTAGTTTTCAGTTTTCACTTTTTTTTTTAATACTCATATTAATATTTGTATAGTGGACCTAGTAGATATTCATTTCACGAAGAAAATACACATGATTCCTACGACTTTTTTCGTTTCGCGTCTTTCTCTCATTTTCATAACAAAATTTAATAACCGGAACATCTCTGTACAAACGTTTTTTTTTTTAATTTTTATCAAAAAGGACAGCACGCAGCTTCGACGTTATTGGTTTCGCATCGTTTCACATCTTCGGTTTGCTCAGGATCAAAATTTTGAATTTTGAATTTCGCACCGTAGCACTAACGATAAGCATAATTTCTTTCACTTTTGTTCTTTCTTTTTTTTTTTATTTTCGTGACTCCCATAAACCTTTCCCATGTTCGTGTTTCCTTCTTCTCGTTTTTCGCACTATAATACAACCTTTAGGAACAAATGACTTTGCTCTTCTTTTTCTTGCGCCTTAAAGTAAAATCCTAAAATATCCTTTGTTTAATTTATCATCTTTTTTTTTCATCATTAACCATGTAAATTTTCTTTTCATGAGTCAAGCTATTTCATAGCTATGATATTAAAACTATTGTAATATAGTATTACAATGCCTAGACGTTTTATTTACAAAGACTACACTCGTGGCATCGAGTACGATTCAGTAAGTAGTAATACGTACGTGTATATATATACATATATCGTTCTAATTATATGTATATATGTATAATTACAGCCGTTATCTATCCTCTTTATACAAAGTGCTGAATATAGTATGCGTTTACTCAAAAGAATAGAATAGAAAAAAAAAATTAAGATACTATAAAAGATCGCCAACAAATAAATGAATACGAAAAGAAAGTCTACTAAAACGTTACGAAAGTAGTATTTGACAATTAAAAGAACAAATCTTACTGTCCTTTCAATTTGCCTATCTCAATATATATAGCATCTGTTAGCCAATTTTTTTTTCTCATTCCGTACGCAATTTTTTTTCTAATACCTTGTACGTAATCATACTGTGATAATTAAAGAAAATGGTTTTTGTGAGTGGCAAAAAATATATATATATATATATATAAATGTCATAAGGATTCGAGAATATAAACTGTAAATGCATGAACGAAAAAGTAAAGTTGCAATGACAATCCTTTGGTTGCAAGAGTTTAACGTGTAAACTTGTCGCATATGAACGTTGCGGATTGGCTTATTAAAAATGTATTAACCTTTATCGTGTCAGTGTGCGATTCTCGTTAAGATCCCGAAATTGGTTATTGATTTTCATGAAATTTTCTGTCTCGATATCCGTTGCCGTTCTTTCGTCATTGAGTAAATGTACTATACCGTTCATGGCACAGTACACTTTCAGATACGTTATTGCAAATTTACTCGCGGTAAACATCTCGTCGTTTCTTAATTAGATGAGTCGCGGAAAACGGAGAGTAGATTAAAACTCCTTATAGACGCTTCAAAGCGAAAATCAATCAATCGCTGAATATCACATTACGATATCATTGATCCACGTCACTTCAGGATTGATCCAGGCGTTCGACTCTCCTTGACCTCGAATTCCCATAAGAGAAGAGGAGGTCATCAATAAATACTGCTTCGATTGATTCCTCATCGATTGAGAAATATCGATTAAAATATTTACACATGATACATGATGCGTATACGTGGCGATCACAATACTTGTAGTATACAGCGAGTATCGTCCCGATCGTTAAATTATTACGAGATCGAACGCGATCAATCTTCCCCGATGTACCGGCCGCGGAAAGATCAATAAGATCTACGAAGATCATTGTAAAAATCTTTTACGCTACGAGTGGGACGATCCCATGGGCACGTGGTTTATCATTCTCTCTCTTTCTCTCTCCCTATATCTCGCGCACACACACGCACACATACTCAGACACAGACACCCACACACACGTTATTATTCTGTATTTTCCATCCATCGAATTCGTTCCGCACTAATTAGTCCCTTGAATTTAGTTCCTTTGCCATCATTCTCACGGTATTCTTCTGAGCTTGTCTCTTGTTGCAGAACCAGATTCTTATCACTTCTCTGTCGTATCCCAATTGATAGGCCAGCCTTGTGATTTCAGTGCCTGTAACGATATAGGAGAATTAATACAGACACTGTTACGAAGATGTGAATCTAATTATTGGGATCTATTATGGTGTTAATTGTACATCGTCTCACCTGAAGGATGGGTGTTGAGATCGAAATGGGCGTTCAATTGTTCCAAAGCCTGAGGAGTGAACGAGGTTCTTCGTTTTCGCTTCTTGCTCGGTTCCACCCCAATGAAGTCCGTCAGGTGATTAACGCCGCTCTTGTACCTGGAATCATTCGTACTGTTCTCAGTTAAATTCTGGCAACAATTTCGGCCGATTGAAATATTTTTAAGACATTGACGTCCCTCGTAATTTCTAATTCGTACGAAGGAGGACACTGACAGCGAATGACACTGGTGACCCCCGAGGAGCGCGGAATTACAAACGGTAGGAAAATGTTTGGCTGTCGACGGCGTGTAGCGAGGCTGCTTAAAATTTATGCCTTTAATTTAACTCGGAATGACCAACCGTCGAGCGATAAAAACTACAGCTGGAATTAGCATGGCGCGAGGATATTTCGTCGAATCTGCGAAAACAATATGCTAATGGGGTAACCGGGGTGCGAGAAGGGAACCGATGCTTTGAAAGTGGCAGTACTAGAATTGTAAGAGAGCGAGGAGGGAGATAAAGAGAACGACGGAGAGGAGAGAGAGAGAGAGAGAGAGAGGGGGGGGGTGGTACTATGGAGAGGAGGGAGACTGCCGGGATATTCAAACGGGAACATAGTGTAAGGAGTCGGGCAAGCCAGAGGCTCGAAGGAAGGAAAGCAAGGGAATGGCGAGAGGAGAGGTACATCAGAAACCTGATTTTAATTAGTCCACAGTTTAATTACTCGGCAGATAAATCGTGCACGTGCACCGCATAAACTAGCCGCTTTCATTTTTCCGCGTGGCTCCGGCACGGTCGCACTTAGTTTCTACGTTACGAGAATGCGAGATGGGTCATTGTTTGCAGTTTGCCGAATATCTCATCTTCTCCATTTACTAATTCATCCGATCGACTGCTTCCGACGTTATTAATTGAGATTGCGTTCAGGTATTTTCTTTTTCAACATCGGCTTTTGAATATGGACAGCTGCATAGGAACGGGGGGAGCCCACTAGTTAATTCATCATAGAAACTCGAGCTATCGCGATACGTAGAATGTATCAGGTAAAATACGCGTTTGCGTTGAAATGGTGCACGATTTTGAAAATCTGACGTGACAATTATTGAACATTTTTTTATTACGCATCGACTGCTCGTAGTCTTTGCAGCCTTTCTTATTCCTGTTCATAATTTATGCAGCCTTAGTAGACTTAGCCATCTTACGCGGTCCGGCTCTAGCAGAATTTTTCAAATTTCGCGGCCCTATCGGAATTTTTCGGAACTACCGTGCTTAAGATTTTAGTTCATTCCTGGAAACTCTGCCAGATGGCGCTGTCAAAGCATTTGCGGTAGTACCGGAAAATTCCGTTAGGGCGCGCGGAATTCGAAAAATTCCGATAGTGTCGAACAGCGTAAGGTTACTAAAGCTACTAAGGCCGCAAAGGGCATACCAGGAACACTCCAAATCCCGAAATCTTTCGTAGACTCCAAAATCTATGTCGAGGAACACGAAGAATAAAAAAATATTCAATGATCGACACGTTGAATTTTCAAAATTGTGCACCGTTTCACTGCAAACCGCAAATGGCAAATGTTCATCGTAGCTGATACACTCTGTATATATTAGACGTGTTAGGCTAAGACAGACTCAGAAACGTAATAAGGTTACAAAGAGAAATGCAAAGCATTATGTTGATTGCAGTGCAAAGTATATATATACAGATATAGTGTCTGTAAAATGCTATTCTGTTATAAAAATCTAATACTATTCCCCGACGTTCCCTGATCTTCGTTAGAGACACGTTACACATATATATTCTCTAATTAACATTCCACATATTTATTAGACACGAATCTGCAATTAATCAGCTAGATTCAATTAGTAAATTACCAATTAGCACGCACGCATTCGCACGGCTCGACAGTGCCGCATCGAGAGCAGCTCGATGATGTTTGCTCGGGATTCTATACGACTATTGTTGCTTTTTAGTAGTATATCTAATACGATAGATATCGCGGATTTGTATCAAGTAACGGTAAAGAAAAGTCCAACGAGAATCTTTTAGCTGTGCATTTCAATTTTTTTTGTCTCTGTTTGGATATACGTGGAAGCTGAACTCACCTCTCTTCCGCTTCTTTCATCCACCTTTCGAGAACCGGCTTTATTTTCTGGGCACTCTTCGGCGTAATATCCAGCTTTTCAAACCTAGAGCCAAGCACACTTATTTTTGTACGCGAACAATCATAGTGCATTTTGGTTATTGCGTAAAAACAGCAGCTAGCATTTTCGTTTCTGTGTCGAACGACGCGACAGAGCGTCAGCGTTTACCAGTTATTGCAATATAATTTATCGTATAAATAAAAGAAGAAAGGAATGTCAAAGCATGCAAATAAAAACTCGTTAAACAGGACATTGACAATGCGTGCATGCGTGAGGTTTGGTGAATGCCGCGGAATGATGTCGCCAACGTGGAAATGCGAGTCGAGGCGTTTGAATTTCGCGCTAATCTTTCTGCCAACTTGCGAATCCGTTAACGTCGAACTTTTTTTTTGTCGCAGATACGTGTCCCTCGTGTTTCTTTTCACTTGGCGTATATATCTCGTATCGCTTTTTTTTTCGTTCTTTTTTTTCGACTCTTCTCTTTCAGACGCTTGCTTTCTTAACGACGCGTGTTGGCGACACCATGCCCAAGCTTGCCAATGCCCTGGCTCGGAGAAAGTCGTTAAAATTTCAGAGAAGTGCTCCTTTTTTTTTTCCTCAACAATATTAGAAAGTAGTTGGAAAGTCTGCAGCTATACCCAAAATAATGGCCTTTCGATTGTTCAAGAGCGTTTCCTCTAATTCAAACGTGATTCGAAGTTGAAAATTGACACGAGATGAGAATTCCTAGATATACAGATTAAGCAAACGGCGCAGACACGATGCAGACGCAGAACAAGAGAAATTACTAAAAGATCGCAGACACAAAATATGAAAGAGAAAGAAAAAAAAAGAAGATATGGTAAGACAGATAGAAAATGAGTTAAGAAGATGAAAGATATGGTATTTAAAAAGAAAGTGTGTGCCAGAGAGAAAAATAGTGGCGAGAAGAAGTTGAACTTTAACAGGAATCCGCTATGCAAATCCTCGTATTCGTACCGCGTTGCTGCCGGACAGTCGCAACCTCCCAATAATGCAAAATCTCAGCAAATAAAGTGCAGAAAAAAAATATATAAGATACCATAAAAATGTAAAACAAACCAAATAAAGCATCCGCCGTTTTTGCTCGTTCGTGCACAAATAAGACACGCTGGGACAAAGTTGAACGAGAAAAAAAAAATGTTATTTCAGCGATAACACGTAAAGTCAAGTATATATTTGAAATACGTCTTGGGTATAACTGCAGCCATGTAAATTTCGAATTCGCTCGATCGATTCAAGTAAGTAAAGTAGCGTGAAGGGTGAACGTACATATTTGGCTGCTGAGAGGCAATCTGCGAGGCAGCGTACATCTGGGTAGCCAGGGCACTGGGGAACAATCACCAATGCTTAAGTTAGTCGAGACAATGGGAATCTAATAACCGATAGAATTCTCGTTTCGAAAAAAAAAGATCGTTCATTACAGTCGCGCTGGTTAGAAACCGAAATATTTTTTCCGGACACATTCCGACAGATCTCTCTAATGAGCACTGACTTAGTAATTAATTAACTGACCGACCGATTAATTATCTGACTCACGAATTGATTGATTAACGTAAGTGACCGATTAATTAAGTGACTGATTAATTGACTCACTGACTTACAGACTGACTTGTATATAATTCTAAGCACCTGCTTTCGAGCTAGACGGCAGCAACTCAATCCTAACATACACGATACTTATATGGCTTCGACTTGTATCAAGCCACCCGAAAGAAAGAAAAAAAAAAAAAAATGATGATCGCAAATTTATGCAAGGTAGGAATGAACGAAACTGATATGATTATTACCTCGTTGAAAATTCAATTTTTTTTTCTTATGTTTAACGAAGCACAAAATGAACCGAAGATTTATGATAATTTGAGCTAATTTAATTGTTGATATTTAATGAAATTTAATTCGTTATGCCATTTCCAGTGACCTGGCACATCCTCGTTCCGACAACGATTTCCGAAGGTATGCAATGGTGATATTACAAGGAAATATATATAGATATATATATATTTCTCAAAATAGGTAGCATTGATTCTCTATGTTGCATTGGCTTACCTGCATATCGCACTTTGACTATAGGCAGGTCCTTCCGTGACGCTAAGGGCCTGACCGACTTGGGTCTGTGTGAGGCCCAGCGATAATCGTCGAAGTTTAAAAGCCTTGGCGAATTCTTTGATTACGTCTAAATTGATACCATCCACTACGTTATTGGTAGCCTCGTTGATAGTGGGTTGATCTACAATAAAAAAAGGAAGCAAAAAGAAAACAATTAAAGAAACTATATTACGTCCTTTCTCCAATTAGGTTACAACAGCTACAATAGAGATTACTTGCTGATTTCATAAAAGTGTCGTAAAATTGCGTTACTCGATTTCACTCGCAAATCCATTGATACGTACTCCCGTTTAATAATGGTACCCACATACATTACAATCGCAAACACTCCGGGGTCTTTGTATAATAAACTGCCAGTCCGGGATGCAGGTCGATAATCATTAATTATATATTAGCCAAGTCGATAACTTGACGAGATGAAGCCTTACGTATGGTAGATTCAATCATTGGATTTAAATAATAAAATCAGCGTCCGATACAAAGACCCAATGATTTACATGCAGTCCTTATAACGCTGGCGATACTGTATAATAACTTTCCGAAGACGTCTAATGCAACTAACCAGATCAGTCACACATGTATATTACACATATGTATATTTATAATCCAAGCGATGGCATTCGTGCATCGTTAAGGACACTGATGGACGATTATTTCATCGAGCAGGAATGACAGAGCGCTCGGGCACGTCGGTGATTGTGAATTATTGGAATCGTTCACGAGCTTCGCGTATTTCGTGCGCAAGATCGGAATCTTTATGGCGACTGCTTCTTCGGAAATAGCATTGCGAGACGCGGCCAAGCTTCACACACTCCAACGTACGTACAAACGTACCGACTGGTCGATACAGTCATTACCCGTGAAATCGAGAAACGCCAGCGCTTGGATTACTTAACGAGGTATACGGAGGAGAAAGTCGTACAATTGAAAACCATTAGGATATCCGGTGCTTTGAGTAGAACGAAAATTTGATATTGATAAGCGATAATGAAAAATTCACTTACTCGGCGAATCACTGAGAAGATCATCTTCCTCGACCTTAGGACTGTGTAAACTACTCGGCGAGGCCTTCATACCGACGCTTTCTGGTCCATGGGTAGTTGTAATAGTAATTTCACCGTTAGTGGCCGCCAACCTATTTAAGGCGGACGCTGCTGAGACGGCAGAACCATTCAGTGGGGACGATTGCTCAGGTATGTCTCTGTGATGCTTTTTCGCTGACTGAAAGCAGAAGTGGTCGTCAGCGTCGTTAATTGAATAAAAATGAAAATTGATTAGAGTCCGCATCGATGATTAATCACTTACCGCGTAGTGATTCGAATGAGTGCTGTGTCGATGACTGTGTTGCTGCGATGACGTCATGTGCAATGGTTGCTGAGAAGCCTGAGCGGCCTGCGCAGCTTGTGCGACCTGTGCGGCTTGAGCAGCCTGTGCCTGAGCTGCCTGGGCAGCCTGAAGAAGTTGCTGCGGTTGCATGGCGTTCAGGAGTTGCTGACTCGCTGAACTATTTCCCAGGAGATGAGGTAGCGCCGCTGGATTCATCATATTCTGCGGCTGGGCGATCGACTCCAGATTGGCTAAGGTCGTCGAGACGACTTGGCCATTGCTAAGAGCCAAGTTGACCATTTGATTGTTCGTCACGTGACTGACTGGGATGGTGAGAATAGTCTGCGTCGCGATGCCTGTAAAGTTGATGACGTCAAGGGAGACGCTCTTGAATAAAGTTAATGATAAATCGGCTATGAAACGATGCACAAGAGGACTGGCGTGGTCCCTGGATTGTTTCAGGATCGGATGGATCCTTAAGGAGGCTTTTCATTATTGCGTCCTAAATGGATGGACGATGGTTGGCGAACGGTAAAGTTATCAGAGCCTCATAGAGAGATTATTAGGAGACCCCATAGGGCAGGTAACCTCGCAGGCCGGCGTAGTTGGGAAACTATTATCGTCGTCTTAATAGCGGGTACACCAGGTAGAGGGTACACTGCCCGTGGACTGTTGCGAGAAGGACTCCTAATCATACTTAGAATAGTTTCGGGATTACCTCCAGCTTCGCTAATCTGATTACTCTGTACACGCGCTTAATATGATTACTCGTCATGAGTACCTGGCTAACTATAGCTAAGCTAAGCAAATCCCGTATTCCGAACAGCCATAAAAGTTGCACGAAACTAGCGAGGACTTGATACACACAATGTCGTCTAAACCGCAAAATCATATGATTGTAATCCACGTCTTAGCAGGCCTACGATTCTCGTTCCATCCCCCTGAACTGCTTATCCCTTAAATATCATTTTGTTATTCTCTACAAGAACAGGTAAGTCTCAATGGAAAATTTCTGGTCTCATCGATATACAGGATTAGACGTCCATCGTCGATACCAATGCAAATATTATTACCAATGGCGAATTCCATAACGCACACGTCTCCCGCTCTGTTCCATATTCTAGAACTCTAATCCACTTAGCCAGAATCTCGAACTTCCCGATTGGCAGAATACGAGGAACTTGGTAGGAACGAAGTTAACGTGGACCGCAATCGATATAATAGTGGCCGAATCCGCGGGATATACGATGTCCAGCCTGAATCCTACAGGAAGGAGGGAGGCTTGTAGCAAAGGACCGAAGAGCAATCGGGCGGCGGGGAGGGACTGTTCGAAACCAGAGCTTCGAAAGGGGGTGGTAGTGAGACGTTAATTATACATTGAAATTAGTTGCAGAGTTTGCCCTCTGCTTGGTTGTGCCAGACTAACGCCACTAAGTATGGACGACGGACCTGCAGGCCTGCTTCGAGAGTAGCCCGGGAGATAGCCGATATTATGGCGCTGCAAACTCGATTGTTTAATATTATGCAGCCGCGCGAGTCCTGATTAGGACGGCTTCCTACGAAATCTGGCAACCGGTATAACCAGCTCATTGTGCAGAGTCATTAGTGCGATGCTCGTTTGAAATTATTGATCGATACTTGTTATCACTAAAGAGGATTCTATACGTTTACGGAATATATCTCAATGCAGCGTCTGGTTACCTTGGGAAGTCGGGATAAGTAACTGCGCACCCTGTATGCCTTGAATCAACTGACCGGAAGTCAGGATGAATTGAGGCATCGCAACTGGTTGCGGTTGCGAAAGTAATTGCGGTAATGACTCCATGGGAGCTGTGCTTGGTGGCAAGAGATGAGGTGCGGCTGCTGTGCTGGACGACGTCGGTAACGTTCCTGTTGGGAAATTTTTATGTGAGTATGATCAGCCGCATTTCTTGGAGTCAGCGACGTGATATCTTTAACGATGATAAGCAGAGGTCTGACGTACCCGATGAGCTCACGGTTAAATTTAGAGGAGTGTTGATGAGTTGATTGTTAGTCAGTCCTGCTGCCATCCCTTGGAAACCAGCCGCGAGGGACGCAACTTGTGGGAGATTCTGCAGACTCGCCAGATTCTGAAGATTCTGCAAGGTGACCATACTGGCCACTGAAAATTTACAAAATTTCAAACTGAATATTCTGACTTTTTCGAATATTTAATTTTTTTTATTTTTTTCAAAATTTTTTTCAAATCACTCTCCACTCTACTCACTTGTTCCATTGAGGTGTGCCTGGGCAGCGGCTCGCGCGTGATCTTTACTCTCGGGGGGCGTGCTTGGTTCTCGTGGCGGTGAATTATTTATACCACCCATCAGCATCTGGTGCTCGTGCAGAGCACCTGAACCAGGTTCAGGACTTCCTGCGTTACTCCTATCACTGTCCTGCAACAGGAAGCGTAGCATTTGTAGGTAAAATGTCATACATGGTAAAATAGTCATTCTTCATCGTCGTAATGACAATTGATATTATAGCGACGTGTAACTTCAGAGTAAAATAACGTGAGGTTTCGGATTCCACCATCACTAACTCTCATTTGCGCTTTACATAATTTTTACTGGCAGATAATAAAGACCAAACGACACGGCAAAGTGACACGATATTGTCATACGGCCATTAGAGGTATTCCCCGTGCAAAAAGGGTGATAACTGAAAAATACGATGATAGGACAAAATAAAGTTTTAATTTATTTCACGAATCTCCGCGTGATGGTCAAAGCGAAAAAGACATTTCTCCGACATCCCCTAAACCTTAGTTACTTCCGTTTTAAAATAAAAAAAAAATATTCACACGTGAAACAAGCTAGAACCGTACAGGCTCGTCATAATTTTTACTAAAATGGCCAATTATACGCTAACCCCATCGTTCCGGAATTTTATTGCGGCAGGAGCGTTAAACGCTGAAAATTGATTAATAATCATTAATGCTTCGACTGACGCATGTTCGAATAGCCGATAGCGCAGATTTTCAACGTGTCACGTGAAAGTATCGTATGGGATAAAAATTGAAAAAAAAAATGAAAAATAAAAAACCTCGTTACCGTCGCTCGCGCGGTATAATCGAAAGAGCCATAAAAGGCATTTCCCGTGGAATGTAAGAGCGACTATAGTAATCGAATAAGATTCAACTCGATACGCTGCGATAATGCATGCATATTTAGGCGATTCGAGAGGAATAATTAGCGAAGCGAACAGGCAGAGTGCGCTGGTCTTTTCCAGCGGTGAATGTGTTCGTGCATAGACTATGTTTCTGTAGGATCTATAGTGCCCATAAGTTGATATCTATACGGTGTAGGTACAGAGCACTGTACGGTATAGTTCAGTTCTTAGAAGACAATCTAAATTATAATAAATCGATGGTGTACGGGGCTGCGATGCTTTACTACCTATCCGTTCGGTACTGTGTGGTATGGAGTGATGTTACCGGCGCGGCCTCTTTGCATAATGGCATGGAAATATGCCGGAACGTGTATCGCCATAGTTAGATACAGATTAAGCGTTTTAGAGCTCGGGTAGCCGGGAATTCGGAAAAGAGTCGCCGACGCTGTTGCTGTTACCTATAACGTTGTCGCTGGATGACGCGCTATGAATAAACCAGCAATACCTTAACCCTCGATATTTTCACCGCTCGCTGTAGACGTTGAAAACGTTATAGCAAAATCACTGGTTCTCGTTGTTAATCAAAGCTTCAAAAAAAATGTACACGCGAATTCGAGAGTTTGATTTCCAGAAAAAAAGTTGAATCGTCAAGCTGGATCGCCGTATACATATATATATTTTTTATAAATAAGAAAAATTGTTGAGATTTCTATAGAGGACCGACGAATGCACGGCGATTGGTTCTGTATGAAAAAATTAATAGTGAAAAAGGCGCAATGAAAAAGTGCAGACGGGGAGAAGCGAATGGGAGGAGGTAGGAGGAGCAAGTTCAATTTTTTGTGTAAATTCGTAAACGGTGGACAGTGAGAGAGACGGTGGGTATTGCATATTAAATGGGACGGTGCCAGAGGGATTAGCCGAACGGCTCTGGACGCGATTTTGCTTGTAAAAATGTGCGCGGCCATTGTAAGCCGGAGAAATGTATGTTTACGAGCGGGCAGACATAAAAATAAATTAATCAGCCTGATTGGCCCGTAAAACGGAGCTCGGCTCGACGGCCATGGAGATTCGTGGGATCGAATGCACGCGAATTGTGTGTCCGGGATAGGCAAACGGTCAGGATCGTAGTGAGTGGCGCTACGTTAATTCTCAGTAGCTACGGTCCAATTTAATAGCTATATGTATACGGCTGCAGTCAGAGAGAATAGGGTAAAGAATGATACGCAACGTAACCGTAACCTGTGCACCACCTATCGGGGAGGCGCAGTAACGCTATTATAATACTGTAAATTCCCATGGAATCGTTGGCTGTTCGATAGTAAAAAATCGTTAGCGCGACGCTCGAGTCGTCTCGCTAATGCAAAAAAACGTGGCGGGTGTGGTGGGCGTGGAAAAAAAAGGGAAAAAAAGGAGCGAGAGAGCAGGAAAAGGAATAACGAGTGAACGGAGGGAAAGAGACAGAGAAAGTAGAAATGTAACAATAAACATTACTTATCGGTGCCGCCCTTTAGCAATACAGATACGCGTCGGGCGTACGCGCTCGCAAAAACACAAGTTTTTTGCAATAAAGTAATTTAACCGTTTGAGTTATGGGTAATTCCTATGGCGCGGCTCCGGGTCCGCCCATTGATTAGTATTAATGACTTAGCTGCACTCATTTCGCCCGAATAAAAGTAATTGGATTTGGCTTCGACCCCGGCGGGCGCAACGAAACCGTGCGCGCGTGTAAAAATACATTAATATCTGTTTGTGCTTAATAAACGATAGCTAGCGGACTTCGGACTAATGGCCTTATTCCTGAATCGGTAATTCGTAAATTTTACCCTACAATCGCCGTTACCCAAATTTTCATTCCTTAATCAAATACGCGTATGTTCACCTTGTTCCTTGCATACGTAAATATTGATCACGTCTTTCGATAAAGATAACGCAAAGGAATTAAAATTCTTCGTTGTATTTAATTATAAATTTTTTATCTAAACGACTCGAAATTTTAATTAATAAATTAAAAATTAAAAAATCGTAACGTCACAGCAGCTTTCTTTAATTAATATATACATAGCCGAATGATGAGTTCACATTGAGCGAGAATCTAGCCAAAATCTAGGGAGGGTAGTTGCAATTATCACGTGGTCATTGCGAAGGGGTGTTATCGGGACTGGAGAGCTGACCACCCCTCGACTGGGGTCCGCTTTGTCTGTAAGTGTAATTAGTTCAGGGTGGGGTTTCTGGCTCGCTGAGGGGTTGCGAAGCTAGGGTGGTTCATCCTGGGACCCCCTCTCCCCCATCCCACCCACCTTATTTATATGCAAATGAGCTTCATTTCGCGATATTAATGTTCCACCCGAGTTGGCCGAGCCGGCGCAAAGGGTGCACCAGTAGGATACGTGGAAAAGGGTTCGTACGCGTTCATACGTTTATGGTCGTTTCATTTGGTACCCGTGGCTATCGATATTGCGTAAATACGTACAGCTCGGTACTACGGTAACCCACCCCGTACAATATTAACCCAACCCTGATAATACAATACATATATATGTATACAGCCTACTCGATTCACCCCTCTTTGCTATTCCATACAAAAGCTTTGATCCCCTGGTTCCTTGAACAGTTTATATATTCCTCGCTATACTTATTTACCACTTAATTTTTTCATCCCTTGTACGCGCCTCCCTCTTAAATTATGGATTTCGCCCATAGTTATCATCCAGTGAAGGAACTAGTCAAGAGTTTATCGCGATTCTCATTCACGACGACGCATGAATATTCAGCGACACGCGGCACTCCGTTACGTTTCGCGGAAGTCGCGCGCGACGCGCTTCGTCAAAAGAAGGGCAAATACGAAAGCCGATTAACACAGCGCACGGTCACGCCGTGTTACGCGTCTGAGTTATAAGTCGCCCGTCCGATATGATTAAACATTGCGGTACGATGAAAATTCATCAAGGATATCTCTGCGAGTATTTAGTTAAGTGGTACGAACATTTATGTCAACCAGTCGTATATCTTAAAGCGATCAATAAATTTTTAATGAAAACATTACAAGCCGTGTATGTAGCTGCATGGTAATTTTTAAGAGAATTTTAAAAAAAATGAAAATTTAAAAAATTGTCTTTTTAACTCGCAACGGCTCAATTCGAGTGTTCTGCCTCTTGATGATTAATTTAATCCAACGAATAGGAGACTCGAAAACTTGTTATCTAATCAGATCCTCGATTACTCGCTACACTGTATATCCCGTATAGATAATGACCGATTTATCGTAACGAGTAGAGCGTGGAAGTGGGTAGACAGACCCCCATCAAGCCCCAGTGGGGTAAATTAACAACAGACGAGCCACTTGAAACATTACCGAGCCTTCCTAGCGGAGCAAGACGGGGAAGGGTTCACTGTTACCTTACTCAACATAAATTAGGACCGATAGAAAGGGTAGATTGCGACTGTTAAGTATAACGAGCTGCAGTATGAAAGCAGTGCCCGAAGGATTCGCGCTATTTCGCGAAATAGCGAATAAGGTAGCGGGTTCAAGGTAAGTAATGAGGATGATAGGGGCGGGAAGGGAGGGGTTTGAGAATTTCTAGAAATTTAATAGTAGGCTAATGACAGTAATTATTCTAGACTCGACAGTTTCAATTCCACCTGTCATTAATAATTCAAGAGTGCTATAATTATTGGTGATACAATCGATTGACTTTGTCGAACCTCAAGGAAATGGCTGTTACATAAAAAATATTTTTGAAAATTTTTTTTAAAATGTAACTCTACACGATTTTCCATGTAACGCGTGTCGGAATAATTACAGGGCTGAAGCATGAAGCATTGTAATCGTGGCAGGAGGGATATTAAAATTATTAAATATTAAAATTATTAACCATTGTTCATTAGCTATGCAGCTCTCAAATTGATAAAATTCTGGTTAATGAAGTGCCACGAAATTTCACTTGTAAATCAATCGTTCGTTATATACCTGGATATGCATAATTTGATAAGATTACGTCTTTAAGAAAGTATAAGAGTGTTTTTTTTTTAAAAAAAACTGAAAAATTTTTCAAAGTATTTACATTTTGCAACGTGTTACTCGACATTGCATCGCATAATATATTTCGCCAAGTTCAAACATAATTTGCAATTTACTTAAATGAGTATTATGCCTAAACGAGTATTATTATATTGAAGCAATATAATTTCGCGTAAATCTATTCGTGTTCTCGTTGTTGAGGGTAGTACAGTGGTCGAAAGGGTTGGTGCGAGGACGGTTAAGGGATGAGAGTCAGAATATAGGGAGATGTGTATATAGGTATACAGTAGAAAGGGGTCGGGCATAGGGCCAACCGATGTATGAATATACATGACCTTACCGCCAACCCTTACACCACAACGGCGCGCTGCTTACATTATTGTATATCTAATTCTGCGAGTGGTTCTCTGAATTTTGCAAATTTCCTACCACCTTGACGTTACGTACTTAAACCAATTTGAAAGCATCCTCAGGAGTCGACCAATAAGAGAACCACTGTCGACTCACGACATTATGCAAGCAGTCTACATATTATATATTCGGCCTGGGATTCAATTAAGTTTGGTTAGACCATCCCCCAGAGTTCTACGCTAGGTATACCGAATCGTCCCTATTCTAGATCACCCCTTTGGATTTTTCATGCTCCCCATATAACCTGACGTCACTAGTGATACGTCCTGTACACCTCGTTGGAACCAGAAAAATAAAAATATTTATCCTTCCCAAAACAATAGTACTCATACGCTTGAATGATATTTTTTTTTGACTATTTCATCTTTTTATATAATTCATATATTTCCTGCAGGTCGTTGCAAATGCTTCTCGAGTAACATGGCAACGTATTTGATATTTAACAGTTATAGCCAATAGGGCAGCAATAAGGTTAATTGAAATACGTCAAGTAGCTACGCAGTGGGAATAGTTCGACGAGACGTATCGGTGGAGTCAGCGTCACGGCTAACTACCCCAAAACACGTATACTTCCATACAGCTGGATAGGTAATTAGTGGAAGCACGTGGGTATACTTTGGAAAGGGGTAGGATATATATATATATATATATATACCAGAAATGAGGCTCAGCCAGTGGTGATCGTCAGTGTGGGGAGGGGGGAGGGGTCTGATTCTGGGGACGATCCGAGTGAAAAAGAGGGGAGGGGGGGTTCATGAGAGCGCGAGAACGAGAAAGAGATATGGCGGTTAGAGAGAGACGATGATAAAGGGAAAGAGGGTGGGAGAGTAGTAGGCTACACGAGCGTTCCAATAATGACAGAAAATTGCGCGCTTCTAGCTTACATCGCGCGCGGACACTTAATTCAATTCAATTGCGATACAGTTGAATAATTCGATTAATTAAAAAATATTCCAGTACCACTCGCTTCCCTAGCCATATAAGCCCCCCACCCGGCTCCTCTCCTCGTCCTACCACGCAACAGAATCTACGTGAATTTTGAAATCATTTCGGTGCGATTATGAGTGATATTACGTGTTGTGCGCAGTATAAGGTTACCTGCAGTGTTTTCATATTGGCCTCATCGTCGCCTGCTACTCGGATGCACGCGTTAAAATCAAATATCTGCCAATTTGAGAAAAGTTACGAACATATTCAATTTTGTTTGCATCATCTGTGATTGGTTGATTATGTGACTCGAGTGAGCGATGATTCTGAAATTACAGATAGCTAAAAGCACTCGACGCTATTGATGATTTTATAACCCTTTTGACTCAATATAACTGAGACGACCCTTATACATTTACAGTTCACTCTGTAACTTTGCTAACCCTTGATTTCTTGCTGTACACTTTTTGCATACGTCGTCCTGTCGCGAGAAATGGTTACTGCACTTGACTCTTAAGAAATCCTATTAATTTATAGTTTATAAGAGAAATTTTTAATGCTTCGTTCGCAAGTCTTTTTTATGCCAGACCTCTTGGACTTGTGTAACGATACGCGTAGTAGGAAAAATAACTATTTTCAATGTCGAAGATAATTCAAGATTTCATGACGTCTAAGGTGACCGTCGCAGGGGTTGAAATTGGGTGGATGAAAATTGTGAGAAATAATTTTGATAAGTTTTTCATTTATTAGCGATAAACGTTGATTCGACCGAAAGACCCGAAAGAGTAGAGAGAAAGCTTAAAATTGTTAGTGAAATTCGAGAGTCAGTTGAAAAGTGGGAAAAGTTTTCTTTGGTTTGTTCCGAGAGGCCATTGTGAATATTACAATAATTCGCTTGGGTATCATAGTGATATTAATAATAATGCGTTAATTAAACCCACTGATTTATGCCTTTCATATTGTAATTGCTCCGCCGAACTCGACTCCAAGCGAACAAACCCAACCGGGCTCAGAGACCATCTTTCACCCGCGGAAAGATAACGCGAATAAATTAATTAAGCAAAAAGCAATTAATACAGACGGATTTTCGTACCTTTAAGACTCACTTAGCTCGCAGCCTCCTACGTCACGAATGGTATCCGCGTTAACTTAGGCGCGTTCCAAGAATAGAGCTTTATCACGAACTTTGCAAAATTGCGCATTACAAAAAGGGATACATTGTACATCGAACTTCGATCAATTCCACAAAAAGCTCTTAGAGCATTACCGGTATTTTCGTTTTAGGAAAAATCAATGAATTTCGTAATGGCACAGCTAAAATTTAGAAATACAAAAGAAAAGCTAAGACCAGCCATGTAATTGAATCCTCAAGTATGCCTATGATATAATGTATACATTTGACATGCTAAAATGCAAAAAAATAATGATCGATATACCTTCAAAATATATTGACGAATTCCACCGCCCGAATATCCATCGACAGTCGGTATACACGTATATAAAATGGCACAAAACTGAATTTTCATTTCGCACGTCGCACGTAAATCGTCACTTGAGTTTATTTGCTCCGCGAATGGTGTAATATGCTTAGTGGAGGCCATATTTAGTTTACCGTCCGGGTATAATGTCTTTTTAGGTACGTTAATTAACACTATTCATTTTGCACAAAGGTTTCTAATTACGCACTGTATAGAGCCATAGACTTAGTGCCGTTCGTTGCACGAGGATATTATGTCCTGGTTGTACGAGAAAGCAAGAACGTCGCCTCTTGCAATTTTTTATAATCAAAATACATTGAAAAAAAATATTGCAATGAATTTTGAAGCAACTTTTGGAGTTTATCGAAATTTTCAAAGATTCCTCCCATAACGCGATATAAATTCAAGTCCTATAGCCTATACGAGATGTGGAGACTATACCTGTACACGAATCCAGCCAATAGTTGTCCACCCAACTCGGTTAGTAGTCGCATTAATTAATTATAATTAAGTTTTAGTTGACGCGAGCCTGAAGAGAGGAGTAAGCAAAGTGGAGAGAGCTAGTAGCTACGCGACTCGCATTTTGAGTATTACCGATATTATGTAGATTTCTCGACGACCACCCCTTTCTTCTTGTTACCCGTAACGTTTACGAGAAACCACCCTGATTCACCTAACGCGAACTACCACCATTCGAATTCATATTATTCTTTATATTTTATTTCATGAATTTTATATCGCTCGTACGACGGCTGCATACTATATATTATAACGCGTTTGGCATTTTTTATGGAAAAGAAAAGAAAAAAAATTCATTCAGGACATGTAATATTATTCAGCTTATTTAATACATACAAGAGTGTACATGTACATATATAATATATAATGCCGAAATATCCAATTTCCCAAAATATTATATAAGGATTCGCGAAAACTGATAGCACAGACATGTCGCCAAATGGTATAGTGGCAAGCTAGCTACGTTGTAAGAAGCTGTTAATCTTCGGTAATAAACTGTATTTTCATTATAATACGACATGAATATGCAACGGCGATAATGGCCTTAATATCCCGGCATGCATCTTCCTGTGCTTTACGGGCTGAGCCTCCTGCCTGAATTTGAGACGCCCCGAGTGGATTTCGCAATAAGGTTCCTGTCACCCACTCAGCGCCATCTTTGTGGCGACACACATGCGTCAGTCTATATAGCGATTAACAGGATCGAGTCCACGCTATATATATTCAATTACTTGTGAGAGAGATTACAAAAATGTCGCTCGCTAAAACGATCGCCTTAAGGTTTATCAATCAAGTGAACTTTCACGTGGAGAATTGTAAATGAAAAGAAATGACAAAAAAAGGTCTCGATCGATATCTCTAAGTAATCCACTCTAAGATAATACAATCGTGAAGCAATTATTTGTAGATCTGTATAATTGCAAGAATCTAATTTATTTTGTACAATCTTAATCGATAATAAGTGAAACGCGACTGATAAGGTATAAAGCCGAAAATGGGTATCGAAATCCGAGCTTTTAATGCGGCTCCACGAGGTATTCTGCATTCCGACGGCTTTAATGTAACTTAATGTAAGCAGCCGGGGCTAAGGAGTAATAGTGGCCCAGCCTACCGACAATCATTTATCTTAGTTTATTGCCAACTGCGAGGAAACAAACACCACTGGAATACGCAACGGCGCACCATTAACCTCTCGTTCCCGTTGGCCAACCTGAGCTTAACTGTGTCCATCTCCTCTTTACACAGTCGGAGCTTTCGAGCTGGCGGTATAGCGACGGAAGACTTGAGACTTCAAATAACGTTAGAGCGTTGAATGTAAATATCGACGACGCGTTGAATTTGACTTTACGGAAAATCAATCTCCGTCGATTCCTTACGTCAATAAATCAGTGTATTTTTATGGGTAGAAGAAAGAAAAAATTAAGTTAAAAAAATTTGTTATTCAACAACAATGAAATTGTTGACAAGCTTCATGTATACGAATGAGAATGTTAAATGGGTAAGCATTCGGTGAAATGCCCGATCGAGTTTGTGGAGCGATGGCACGAAATAAAGGACGGCGATTCGTTACGAGAATGTCCGACAGGAGAAAACGTAATTAGAAAGTAGATAGGATCGGGATCGTATCGGCAGAGTGTAATTAGCGATGCGATGTCGAGGCCATTCGTCATCGAAACGAATTACGCCTAGCTGCGCTTGTAAAGTGCACAAACGAATACATTTCGGGAATGCTCGAAAAGAGGAAAGAGAGAATGGTGAGACGGAGAGTATATGCCAGAGAGAGAGAGAGAGAGAGAGAGAGAGAGAGAGAGAGAGAGAGAGAGAGAGAGAGAGAGAGAGAGAGAGAGA